>VWZG01008521.1:3996-24838 GCA_013396735.1 Grallaria varia
CTCTCCTTCCCTTTCCCTTCCTTCCCTTCCCTTCCCTTCCCTTCCCTTCCCTCCTGATTTTGTACATAGTATTTCTTCCCACATGAAATCACAAGCCATGGCTTTTTTTTAGGGGTAAAATGTATTCCAAAGGGCACAGCAGTGTCATGGAGCGATCCTGCTGCTCTCTGGTCTTGGATAGTTCTCCCGAGCAGTCTCAGCCCATGGGATGCAGCACACGTTGTTTTTTCCCCCATGAAATTCCTCCCACCAGGTCCCCACAGCGATGCTTTAGGAGTGGAAATCCTCCCCTTCCCAAGGACTGATTCATTCCTATGCACAATTATAAGAAATTACAGCAAGTTTTCTAAAAAACGACTACGTCGTCGTGGACTGATGAAAAATCCTCTGGGCAGCACCCGCTGAGTCAGCCACTACACGATCCTCCCAGGCTGTTTCTAGTTTGTTTATAACACTGGAAAAAATCTTACTAATATTAGACATTGCCAAACAATGTGGCAAATTACCACTCTAATTACTGCACCAGCAACACACATCCTTTTGCAGCCAATCACGTCGATGTATGTTTATAAAAAACCCACTAAGTTCCTTGTGTTAATTTTAAATTGTTGTAAATTTGTTTTATATGTGCTGTAGAGCTGGAATAGGGCAACAAACATTCTATTTAATGGACATTTCCATCTATTTAGGGTTTTTTCCAAAATTTGGTTTTTAAGAACATGCAGAATGTTTAATACAGTCACATTTTAAAAGAAAAATAATCTTGGCTCATAGTTAACCTTGTGATCTGTACACAGCATGACAATGACACTCTATCCTAGAAATTCCCTTTTCTTTCTTTTATACCTTCGTGGGAGACAACAAAAGGAAACCTCATTCTGAGCAATTAAAGGCTTCAAATTGCAATCACTGTGCCAAAAAACCTGCAACAGGTACCACAAACAAAACAACTCCTGGGCACCCAAAAAACATAGTGTAATTACCCTTGAAATGAGTGTATTGGAATACTTTGCCAACATTAGTGGGAATTTCAGATTTGTGGCAAAGAACCCCTTGAGACCACTCCAAACACCTTCCAGAAGTCCAGAGAGGTGATGTCCACACCCCTTCCATTGTCCACAGGTGTAGAAGACCAGCAACCTGGTCTAGTTGGAGATGTCCCTGCTCACGGACTAGGTGGCCTTTAAAGGTCCCTTCCAACCCAAACCAGTCTAGGATTTAGACTAATATCTGCACCTCAGGCTTTAAGATCTTTCCTTTAAGTCTTATCCTCTATCAAAAAGAAAAGACACTGGGAAATGTTGCCTCCCTTAAGGCTAAAAAAGCCACGCTCCAGCTGTCTAATCCATTGAACTTTTCTGTTAAACTTCGTAATTAAGTTCATTCTCAGCTGAGAGTCAGAATGGCAGATTTCAGCCTGAAGTGAAAACAGAGGGTTGAATTATAAACCCCTAAAAATAGAGATTGCGATTGCAGTCACTGGCACAGCCCTCCTTTGGGCCCCTGTAGTGCTGTAAAAGACATTTAGTAAACAGCAAGGTGGCTAATGATGCAGGGAGCGCCTCCACACAGCACTGGGAGACAACTCACCACGCGTAATTAGGGCATTACTGGAGTCATCAGCGTCTGGAACAGCCGAGGGAGAAATGTCACCTGCCTCGGAATGGGGCAGTGATTCTGGTTTGCTTTGTGTGCAAAGCTTTGGGAAGCAGGGAGAGATGATGACAAAAACAAAGGTGATGACAAAAACAAAATTGATGACAAAAACAAAGGTGACGACAGTTTGTGTCTCGTTGTGTTGACGCAGCACAGAAACACAGAATATCCCGAGTGGGAAGGGACCCCCAAGGACCATCAAGTCCAACCCTCAGCCCTGCCCAGAACCAGCCCCAAGAGTCCCGCCCTGTGCCCCAGAGCATCATCCCAACGCTCCTGGAGCTCTGGCAGCCTTGGGGCTGTGCCCACTGCCCTGGGGAGCCTGGGCAGTGCCCACCACCCTCTGGGGGAAGGACCTTCTCCTGAGATCCCACCTGACCCTGCCCTGACACATCTCCAGCCATTCCCTGGGTGCTGTCCCTGGTCCCCCCAGAGCAGAGATCAGTGCCTGCCCCTCCTCTGCCCCTCCTGAAGAAGTTGGACCTGCACTGAGGTGTCCCCTCAGTCTCCTCTTCTCCAGCTGGACACTCCAAGTGCCCTCAGTGTCCTCACACGCTGCCCCTCCAGGCCCTTCCCCATCCCCGTGTCCCTCCTTCAGATTCTCGTTTGGAAATGAATTTTTCTTCCTCCAGTGTCATTTGCTGAACTTTGTAATAAGCCCAAGCAGAAGGAAATGTGTTGGGTTCTGTCATGTCTGGGCTGCAAGGGATTGAAGGTTGAACCGTGAAGTTGGGCTCGTTTCACCCCAGGCTGACCATCCACACACTGATCATGTTTGTCACCCAAGTTTTTTCTTATGTATGTTAATAAATATTTTGAATTTTGGGGAGTTTTTTTTATGGTTCAAAATGAGATGAGCTGTAGAGGTTGGAGGACAGCAGGGACACTTAACAGACTTCCAAAAAAATAAAACCCATGCCTTCTGTGAAAAAGTGGCAAGGTTTGATTTCATTTAATATAAGAAAGAGATGAGCAAGAGAGGATGTTTCAGGGAGATAAACCACCAGCCGGTTCTTGTCCACTGACAATGAGGCAAAACGAGACCAGCTCAATGGTAACACGAGGCATGGTAAGAATTCCTGATTGACCTTCCAGGAGCTGCCTAGACAGAGCAGGTCTCCTCATTTCCAGTCCTGAGCAGGACTTTGGGCTGCTGTCAGGGCAGGAGGGCTGTCTACCCTGGGATTTTGAAGAATGTGTTTTCGCTTGGAGGCAACACAAGATCAGGGCCTGAACCATCTCTTGAGTCTCTTTCGGCTTTTCTTCTGGAGGATTTTATTCTTCTGGCTCATGCCATCAACCCTCCCCCAGATTTGTTCATTCATTGCCGTTGTGTGTCAGGCAAGAGTGACTTGGGAGAAGCAGCAGAAGGCTCTTTTGAAGCGCAACGTGTGTGATGACACATGGCAGTCTGCAACCTCCCCTTGCTGAGGGTGGCCTGGACTGGAAAGGCATAATGGAAACACACCCTCTCTGTTTAGTCATTGGGAAACAAGTGGTTTCACAAGCCTGTATTTTCCATTCTCCTTGTTATTTCCCCCTTCAGGGTAGTTCTTTCCCTCTCCTAAAGGCTTGTGTTACCACGGGAGACATGACAGAAGCAGGTGGGATCTGTTAGCCTGGCAGATCTGGAATAATGACCTGAGTGAAAACATTCTCATTCCTAAGGTATCACTTGAAGGTCCTGCTCCAAAGCCCATCGCAGTCTGCAAAAGGCTTTTCATGAGTTCAGCGTGTCTGAGTTTACCTATCGCTCCTGTCTCACCAAACCCCTGCCACGAGAGCACAAAGGATGCACCCAAAGAGCTCTTCTGAAGGCCGAAAGAGCCGAGTTTATTAACAACGGGGAAAACCTCTGGCTGAGCCCACACATGGCATTTTTCAAAGTGTTTGGCTCATGCGACGCAGAAGTCGATTCGCTGTCAGAATGTTTGTTCCGGACCTGTCAGGAATCTTTCGGAGGAGTAACAGCTCTGTTTGCAGAAGCCTCTGCTAAACACCACCACCATTTCTACTGCCTGGTCAGGTGGGCTTTCTAGCCTACCATTTTTCCTAAATGTGGAGATGTTTTCCTGTTCTGCCTTTAAAATTGACCAGGAGGACTTGGGAAAAGAAGTCAACCAATAACCTGATGCTTGGCTGGTAATCTGCTAAAATACAACACAAAACACTTTGTTTTCATTTCTGTATGAACAACCTTCAGAAAGCTCCACAACTGTGTAATGTATGCAAACATCTTTTAAGAGAGACTGTTTCATCTTTTATTCTATTAATTCCTTTATCAAAGGGGAATAGGAGCCTATGGGTTTATTTCCGTTTTATCATCAAGCAAAACATTGCAATCTGAAATAATCCCGAGCAGAAATCTGCCAAGAACATTGGGAAAGCAGCTTTTCTTGCAGGTGTTAATGTGCTGAATCAGAAGTCAAGCCTCAGAAACAGACGGAGAGAAAATAAAGATATTTGTAATGCCTGACACAATACAATTTTCGTTTTTCCAAGAGGAACGCTCTAAATCTTCCCCGAAAGTGTCTGTTTGAATTTGACTGAAGGTCGACATCCTCTCTTTGTAAAATGAAAAGTATCCAATTACCCTGTCCATCGGGGAGTTAATGTGAGGCCAACTGATGAGAAACATGAATATTAAACAGTTCATATTTCACAAATCGTGTTGCTGCCCCAGGATCTGATCCAAAGTTTGCTGGGATCAATATGAGGGCCAGCACACAGTCCAGAGGGACTCAGCCCCACATCTGCAGGTGCTTTCTGGGCAGACTGAGATGAAGAGAAGGGGTGGGTGGAGGTGGCTGCACCGGCCCCGAGCATCCTTCCCAGCCCACAGGAGCAGCTCCAGCCAGGATGGGTCCTCCTGAACCACACCAGCCTTCCTGGAACCCAAAACCTGTCCCCACTCCCCTCTGTGCTTGCTGAACAACTGCAGTCCATGCTCTAAATGCTAAACCCCTTCTGGCAGCCTTCACGGCAATTAGAGGTGCAATTAGTATTACTGCGCAGCTTGTAATAAACTCCCGTGGAACACAGAGTTCTCCGGTGTGCTGGTAATCTGTAGTTTAAAAGATATATACACCCAGCCTGTCAGAGACAGCAGCATCAATTTTAACGTGTAATTACACTGAGCCACTTCATGAGTTACCAGGTAATTCAGAGCAGCAAAATGCACTTATCTGTCTCATATATACAAGCACATTTTCCGTTTAGATTTGGCCATTTCATATCCTGAGTTAAACTTCATCTGTTTAACTGACTTCAAATATTCAATTACTTTTTGTTGATAAAAAACTCTCTAATTGAGTAATAAGTTTCTCTAGAATGACCTCTAGGGATGCTGGAAAGAGGCAGAGTCGAAATATCTCCCTGGAATGAGTTTAACACTGAGAAGACAAGTTTTCTGTTTAATTATGGAATAACTTGAATTACAGAATCAGATCTGGATCTTTATCTGCTGCAGGTGGTATACACTGACTAATGTGTCAGATCCCAAAATCACAGTAAAACTCAGGTTGGAAAAGCCCTCCCAGCCCATGGAGCCCACCCTGTGCCCGATGCCCGCCTTGTCCCCCAGCCCAGAGCACTGAGTGCCATGGCCAGTCCTGCCTTGGGAACCTCCAGGGCTGGGCACTCCAAACCTCCCTGGGCAGCCCCTGCCAAGGCCTGACCACCCATTCCAGGAGGAAATTCCTCCTGATGTCCAACCTGAGGCCGTTCCCTCTCCTCCTGTCCCTGTTTCCTGGGAGCAGAGCCTGATTCCCCGCTCCTGTCAGGGGGTTGCGGAGAGCGAGAAGGTCCCCCCTGAACCTCCTTAAAACAGATCCCAACAATAGAAACTGAAAAAACCCGACCAAACAAAAAAAAAAAAGAAACCAAAGGGTGAAATCAGTAAAACAAACAGGATTTTGGTGACACCATCTCACCCAGGTGTGTGTGTTTGCACCTGCAGCTCCGTCCTGCCTCTGACAGTGCACCGAAAGAGCTGCTGATGCAGCATCTTCTGCAGCCAGCAGAGACCCCACCTGTCCTGTGGCCATCCCAAAAGCAACGCCCTTGGGGAGCAGAAGGTTTAAGGATCATCCCCCAAAGCCAGGTCGTGTCCGTTCAGGCAGGCTCAGGAGGACAGAACACACCAGGTGGCTGCGGGAAGTCAGCAGTGGCTTCCAAGTGATACTAAATCCTGTGTGAACTCTGTGCCTGGGGAATGGAGTGACCTTGGTTCACTGCAGCTTAATCCTCCTCTAATCCTCCCCTCTAAGGCAGGATTACAGCTCAGTGAAAGGAGAAATTTCTCCTCCCGGAGGAGTTTCCTTACGGGATTTTAACACGTTTTAAACTCTTGCGCTCACCCCGTGACAGTGAAGTTGTGTCAGGGCAGGGTCAGGTGGGATCTCAGGAGAAGATTCTTCCCCCAGAGGGTGGTGGGCACTGTCCAGGCTCCCCAGGGCAGTGGCACGGCCACAAGGCTGCCAGAGCTCCAGAAGTGTGCCCTCTGAGGCACAAGGTGGGACTCCTGGGGCTGGTCCTGTGCAGGGCTGGGGGTTGGACTTAATGGTCCTTGTGGGTCCCTTCCAGCTCGGCATGTTCTGGGATCCTCTGAAGGCATGAGGATGGCTCCCCTCTTGTCTCCACTGGCACTACCTTATTTTCCAAGAGAAAATTTCCTGTTGAAATTAATGGGACTACTTGGAGACCATGACATAATCTGCCCTGGTGCTGCAAAATATCCCAAATTCCGTCCCAGAGGAAACTTTTTGGAGACAATTTCACCGATGGACTTGCATGTGTTTCTGGTTCTTGCTGAGCAGTGACATCCCACACAAGAATTCCAATGGATACGAAGAGTGGGCCAGACTTAGAGTGCAGAAGGTGCAAGGACAAAGGAATTTCAGTTTTCCAGTGTTCCAAGGTCCAAAACCTGCTGTCAGCTCACGCCAGAGCAGGCACCAAGGAGGTTCTCCTTGGGCAACCCTCTCTTCAGCAAATCCAGTGGTTTAGTGCTGCCTGATGAGATATTGGATCATTAGAGAAATGTCTGCTTCCAATGAGCAACAGGAGCAATTCCTTTGGTCTCACATCCCAGGAGGTTGCAGCACACACATTTGGGGGAGAGTAACACACCACAAGGAGACTTGAGGTTTCCTATGGTTGGAAAGCAGAGGGCTTGTAGAAGACCTGGAGTCATTTAAAGTTTTATCACCTTTTAAAAGCAATGACATGAACTGATTTAAGTCTTGGTACTTTTAAAGTAAGAGTAAAACTTGGCAGAAACTTTCAGTCTACGCAGAAAAAAAAAAAAAGGCAGTATGTTGTTTTTCCCCCAATAAACTAATTAGTTTTAAAAGTTCTGAGTTTATAATTGCTTTATTTTCTTGGTTCTTACCTTTTCTAATGGAAGATTTTTCCTAAAATATAAAACACATACAAATAGAGCACAAAGATCCCAGTCTCTGAGTACAAACAGTAAATGCTTTTAATACAAACTTGGAATTACTTTTAAGAAAATACCTGCAAAGAGTTCAGTGGATGGACTCGGATGGATGAAAAGCTGATCCAGTCCTTGGCCAACTCAGCTTCCTGCTGGTGACAAGTGCTATTAGTTTAGGCCTAATGAGCTCTCCAGACAATCATGCCCATCTCACATGTTAAGAACAAACCTCAGCTCTAAGAGAAAGCAAGATGTGTAATTGTCAGCTTGGGTTTTGATAGCTCAGCCAGAGATCTACTCTGCTCCTCAGTAGGACTTTGCCCTTGTAGGGTAACGATTAATCACAAAAAAAATGGACTCTGAGAGATTTTAAGATCAGTATGTCATAGAATCATCACATGGTTTGGATTGGAAGGGACATTAGAGACCATCTCACTCCAACCCACCTGTTACGAACAGGGACTCTTTCCACCAGCCCAGGTTGCTCCAAGCCCCGTCCAACCTGCCCTTGGACACTTCCAGGGATCCAGGGGCAGCCACAGCTTCTCTGCCCAACCTGTGACAGGGCCTGCCCACCCTCCCCAGCAATTCCTTCCCAATATCCCATCTAAACCTCTAAGATATTACCCCAGGTGTTCTTTGACTCTACTTCACATATTAGCCAGGTTTCAGCCACAGCTGAACTTTCCTCCACGGATAGAAAACTTTAATTCACCTAGAGGAGCATTTGCAGACTTGCACCACCTCTCTATTCTGACCACACACTGCTGGAAGTTCTGGTTTAAAACAGGAGGTCTGAGGCTCTATTTTCAATTTTTTCTGTGCTTGTGTGCATGTTAAGAGCAAAGAAAAGGTTGTTTCTATTGCAATGTTTCTACTGTGCTATCGACATTGCTAAGAAATCAATAAAAAAGCTCTTCCACGGGTTGGCTGCGCCCAAGCAAGGGATGCTGATATTTTCAGTCATTGAATTTTTGTTTCATTCGTGAAGGTAACAGAGCAGCTTCAGGAGGCTCCCCACGGTGTGAGTGGAACATGCTCCCCCTCGCCTGCTGCTCCATGTGGGAAAGGGGAGCTCAGGAAGCACGAAGGACTGCTGCAATCCCTGGGTTCCTGTGGTGGGTTCACCGTGGCTGAATGCCAGGTGCCCACCCAGCCACTCTATCACTCCCCTTCCCAGCTGGACAGGGGAGAGAGTAAGGGTGGAAAAAAAAAAAAAAACCAGCACAAATCGTGGGTTGCAATAAGGCAGTGTATATTGGTACAGAAAGCCAAAGCCAAAGCAAAAGCAGGGTGCGTGTGCGCAGAGCAGAAGCAGCAACTAATCTCTACTTCCCATGAGCAGCAATGGCCGGCTATGTCTGAGAAGCAGGGTCCCTAATCGTGTCAGCAGGCAGCCATTGGACACAATCAGTGCCTACCCTTCCTGCTTCCTGCCCCAGCTTTTATAGCTGGGTTGACGTCATATGGGATGGAATATCCCTTTGGTCAGTGCAGGTCAGCTGCCTATTTGTGTCCCCTCCCAGGATCTTGCCCTTGGTTGAACAGTGAGTGCTGCACCCAGTGGTAGCCAAAATATGGGGGTGTTATCGACACCAATGCAGAGCACAGTACTGGGAGGGCTTGTACGGGGAAACAAATTCTGGCTCAGCCAGACCCACCACAGTTCCCTCCAACAATCCTCTGCAAATCCCTGTGGCACAACGAGCAACAAAAAACCTCGAGCAAAGCAGCAAATAGCTCGTTGAACTTTTTAAGAGAAAACCCAACGGCCCTTTAAGCATTCCCTGCGTTAAAGCTGGAAGCAGGATCTGCTGTTTAACTGTGGGATGTGAGGACTTCAGGCTGGCTGCAGTGGGAATATTAATTCAGCCTTAATCATGGGTGGGGTGATGCTGCGTGACAGTGCTAAACACACAGGGGGAAATTAAAGGGCTTGTTTCATTTAAGGTGGGAAAATCAGCTTTTAAATCTCAGTGATGCAGGCACTTGTATGTCCCGTGGGCCTGCCACTATTTTCCCACTGTAAAGTCATGAAAGAAGTAGGAAAAATTCCATACAAAATGGAGGGGTTTCACTCAGTGGCAGGAGCCTCGTGCCTGGCATGGCCCCTCTGCAGGAGCCAGGGCTGGACGGGCTCCCTCCTTCTTGGCTACAACATCTGGGAGCAGGAGGAGGATGGAGAGCAGAAATGGTTTGGAACCTGCACATCCCACCCACCCCATCCAGCTCCCAGCAGTGCCTCTGTTGCACACCAGAGAGGGTTATGTGGCTATATTATTATTATTGTATTATTATTTTATAGCTCAGTTCAAAGGCTGTCACGTATAGTCACGTACAGCAAGTGCCATTTTTCTTCTTAATTTTAAAATGAAAAATTGATTGCTTCTATTAGAAATTAAAAAAAAGAATCATTGGGATTTAGTGCTAAAAAAGCGAAAAGTGTAAGAAGGAGTAAAAACAGGGCAATTGAAATGTCAGCACTGCCGAACGAAGCCACTGCTCATGTTTTAGCAGAATCAGGAGTCAAGAGTTGATGGCTTTTGTGGCACCATCCAAAAGTCTTGGCACCAAGAGCCACAACTGCACCATATGGAGCTGTCAGGGTTTATTCCAGCTCCAGTGAGCAGTGACTCGACAAAACACTGGAGATCAGGAAAAAATGGGGAATCTGAAAGGGCAAATTCATTTGAATAGATTACAAACGCCTCATTTCAAGTAATTCCACTATTCATTTAAAAATAATCAGTCATGAAACCTGGAGGTGTCTGAGCCACTGTGGGGTCTGAGATGGTCACACCAGTTCAAGGAAGGTGGAAGATGCTCAATGGACCCCACGGAGTGGCCACCTTTGTCTAACAAAATGTTTAAGGTAAAAAGCATTAATTGCTTTATTATCATGTACCTCTATTTGACAAAGTAATGGAGTGTACAGGTAATTAATTACTTCCAGTTCTGAAAACACATTGACCTCAAACACCACATCCAGTAAAACAAACCTCAGCATTATTCTGTAAAAACCTCAGCATTATTCTGTAAAAACCTCCAGTGGAACTCATTTATTCGCCAGCTGGTGGCAGTGTGTTCATTAGGAAAAGATAAAAACGATCCCACTCGTTTTCCAAAGCATCCACTCTTCCTGCTATTCCGGTGGAAGGCTCTTCCTTGTTACCTGCTTGTGTTCATTAAAATTCGAAGGAAATCCATCCTGGCCACAAACTCCCTGGGTCGGTGCTGCAGAATATTCTGCTTTTACCGGGTTGGGGAACGTCAGGAGAGCTCGGAGATGTTTCAGCGCCCTGTGCTGTCTCTGCTGTGCTAGAGAGCTCCTCGCTTTTGTCTGCGGGTCCGTTTAGGTTTCCAACAGAGATGTTAGAAAGAAATAAAAACATGACAGGTTTAATATTGGCTTCTGCCCACTGCTGTTTGGGAAGAGAGGTTGGAAATTGCTTGTGGAAAGGCGAGGGGGCGGTGATATTTCTTTGCTCTCCCCGCGCAACCAGCAATGGCACGTTCCCATCCCTCTCCTGAATCTTAATTTAAGCCAGGCCGGGGCTGTGTGGAGGAGAGCTGTCCCTCTCCTGCTGGGAGTTATTAAAAGAGATCACAATTAATCAGCGTTTATCAGGAATAACTCCCAGGGTACGGGCTGCCTTCCCCTGGGCTCTGCCTTGGTGAGGCCACACCTGGAGTGTTGTGCTCAGTTCTGGGCCCTTCAGTTCAGGATGGACATTGAGGTGCTGGAGCGGGGCCAGAGAAGAGCAACAAGGCTGGTGAAGGGACTGGAGCACAAGTGCTCTGGGGAGAGGCTGAGGGAGCTGGGGGTGTTCAGTCGGAAGAAGAGGAGGCTCAGAGGTGACCTCCTCACTCTCTAGAACTGCCTGAAGGGAGGTTATAGCCAGGTGGGGTTGGTCTCTTCTCCCAGGCACTCAGCAATAGGACAAGGGGGCAGGGGCTTAGGCTCTGCCAGGGGAAATTTAAGTTGGATATGAGAAAGAAATTCTTTCCAGCGAGAGTGATCAGGCATTGGAATGGCCTGCCCAGAGAGGGGGAGGATTCACCGTCCCTGGAGGTTTTTAAACTGAGATTGGACGTGGCACTGAGTGCCATGATCTGGTAAACAGACTGGAGTTGGACCAAGGGTTGGACTTGATGATCTCTGAGGTCTTTTCCAACCCAATCAATTCTATGGTTCTATGATTCTATAAATCACCTCTCCCGAGCCCGTCCCTCCCCAGCTCCCAGCAAGGAGACTCGACTTGGGATATTTATGGAGTTTTCCAGCCTGAAACAACAGGCACCGGCAATCCTGAGTGACAAGTGAAAGCTCTCCTGACCCCTCTCTGCCTGAGAATAACATCCCCCTCCCACTGCAGGGAGCGGAACCCTCCTGCCCGTATGTGACAGCCGTGCCATCTGCACCAGCCCCATCTGCTGACGGGCACCGTGAGCCCACACATATGTGCCCAAAAACGATGCCAAGACGTGTTGGAACACCTCCTTTATGTCTGGGAAACACACCACGCCAAGGCTCAGATGAAAAGGAAAATAAAACACGTATTCTAGCACAGAAACACCTCCAGCATCCCGGGTGCAGAGCCAGCAGGGCCATTAGGTGTGGATCCCCTCCGGCACATCCCCCCCAAATCAGGGCAGGGCCAAGGTCTCCATGGGGGATACAAGGAGGGCCAGCAAAGCCTCCTGACCCTCCCAAAGTACCTGCACTGCAGTTTGGGAATGGCCAAGCCACATGGCAGCTCTCCAAGGCTGGCACTTCTCTCTCTTTGTAGCACCAGGAGGGCTCAGCTTGCCTTGGATCGTCTGAGAACCACTGAAAAACAAGGAATAAACACTTATTAACTTCAAGAAACATGCTGATCTTTTAGTGTCCAAATGCTTTGTGAAGCTGGGGAGGTCTTTTTTTCTAGGTTGGGCTGTAGCTTTCAGCTTGGATTTGCTTCTCCTTTCTCGCACAGGAGACCTGAAATCCGAGTGCCAGGATTCCTGACATTAAAAATATACATTAATAAATGGGGAAAACCAGACACGCCAGCACTTTTCACTGCAAAGGAGGAAACCTGTCATTCTGCTCCCCAGGAAGGTCAAAGTGACACTTGGTTTCAGTGGCTCTGGAGCTCCTCGTGGCTCCCAGGGTTGGGGAGGACATGGGACACGGGACGTGGCAGCTCCCGTGGGTGAACGTCGTCGATGTGACACCTCCAAGAGAGCAGACAAGGGGGTCTGACAGCTGGCAGGAAATCTTCCTTGCTGCAACTTTGTCAGGACTGATGGATTGATTTCCACAGGTCGCTTCATTTTTTATGATCTGGCATTTTCCAATGGAAAACTGTTTGGAGATTATTTCTGGCCAGCCTGACTTCAAGCCCCTTAGGGTTTTTGTTTCGTTCCTGGCCTTCTTCAATACTTGATGAGCAAACAATTCCTGCATAAATTGCAAATGTTTGGACTCAAATTTGCCCGTGAAACCCCCTAGGATGCATGTTTCATTATTCCTTTGTCAAGTTAAAAACCCACTGTAAATATTTCTCAGTGAGTTAAGTGATTGAAGTTTCAATCCCGTTTGAATTTGCATCCACCTCGGTGTTCTTCCCCCCTGTGTATCCCTGTGAGCTGGCTGGATGATCAGGAAATAAGGCACTGCACTCTGGAGGGTTCATGGAAACACGTCCCATGTTTATTCCCCAATCGCTTCTCCATGGATAGGTAGGGATGCCCCCAGGGTGGGTGGGAAGGCAGTGTGTGAAATCAGAAACACAGTAAACACCCCAAAAATCTGCTTTTGGTCAGCAATGGAAAACCAGCTCCAAAACTATGGGGGTGCAGAAACCACAGGAGGGCAGAAAGGATGTGTGTGTGTAAATAAAGCAGGGCCTCTCACCCAGCTCGTGCCCTGCATTCAGTAAGCTTTGATACTTATTTATAATGCAGATACTGACTTTTTCCTTTTTTTGGGGGGTATCTTTAGCATTTTTATAGCACATTTGTTACAATAAAGAGCAGTAACAGGTCCAATACGTGTTTATTTTATAATCAGTGTGTTTTGACAACCGGTATCACATCATGGAATATTTTATACTTAGAGTCTGCCTTTCCACAGAGAACACAAGGTTGGAAGGGACCGCAGTGGGTCGTCAGGTCCAACCTCCCTGCTCAGCTTTTCAGATGACCACAAATTGACACTCCACATCTTTCTTGCTGATGGTGCTACTTTGTTCTGCCTCCTGGAGAGTCTTCAGTAGGAGCAGAGGCAGCTGGAGGAGCTGGTAGTGATGGGATGGTGTCACCAACACTGCTGCCATCAACACCAGAATCACAGGGTGCTTTGGGCTGGAAGGGACTTTACAGTCCATCTCATTCCACCCCTGTGCCATGGGCAGGGACACCTTCCACTGGAGCAGGTTGCTCAGAGCTCCATCCAACCTGGTCTTGAAGAAACCTTCCGCTGGACCCTGGTTAGTCTGAGTGACAACTCCTGTCCCATAAAGGACAGCTCCTGTCCCATAAAGGACAGCTCCTGTCCCATAAATGTGAGGTTACTCTGTTGCTGAGGTATTTTCACCATCACATTCCTCGAGGATCTGCACCATCTCATGGTTTCCTTGCGTGTTCAACACCACAAACCCTGGGACCTCTTTTCTGGACTCCTCACTGATGCTCCAGGGCAGCTCCGTGGTTGTCCTGTGCCATTCAGGTGACGTTTGCTGCCCAACAAACCCGCTGACCCATGAGCCCTCCCCTCGTGCAGGCTCGATCACACCAAATCTGCATCCTGCTGAGAGGATGGAGCCTCATCTGGGGGAGGATTTGCATCTGAGGCTCTGGTTGAGCTCCTCCTGGCTCCTGACATCTCAGCTCCTCTCGGCGCTTTTGAAATGCCCCCCGTTTCCAAACGTTCCTCTGCTTTTCTCCCCCAAACGCTGTTTCTCCAGAGCAGCTACAGCCAATCCTCAGCCCCCTGCATGGCCTTGTGCTGCCTTTCCAGACCCCTCTGCTCGGATTTGGTGACATTAGAGGGCACCATTCCATTTCCCTGGGTTTTTTCCCAGCCTGTTTTAACCAGCTCATTGCAATGAGAAGCACCAGCGCTTTGGGAGGCTGGGGGTGAGAGCAGAAGCACGTTCCAAATAAAACAAATGCTATTGTCATTTAAAAAAACTAACCCAATTCCGTGAATATTTTCTCTCAAATACGACATTTGCACCATCTTTGTAGAGGTAGAAGAGTAGACAATATTAAAAAAAAAAACCCAAACACGTATTAACTATTTCACATTGCAACTGCTCCGTGATTTCCCTGCTGGAATTCATGGAAATTAATGCAATGCAGCCCTTCCTTGACATTGCAGGGTATTAAATTAGAGGTGGCTAAAGGTGATTAATATCTCTAAAATCCTACAGCCTCTTAAATTCACTCTGAAATCAAAGATGAGCCAAAAAAACTGGGCGGGGGGGTGTGGAGGTGTGTGTGTGAAGTCAGAGACCAAAAGTTGCTTTAAAATGTGTAGGAAATGTGTTTCTGAATCAGAGACTAAGAAATGTCTCATAGTCATAAAACCAGAAACCACTCCAGCATTCAAAGTGGTAATATTCATATATCAAAGCTGAGGTGCTGTTAGCGTCCAACTTTTTTAGGGTGGCATTCATCTTTATGACAAATATAATTATGGAATGCTAACCTGCAGCAACTCCAGGGGAAAAAAAGTACCACATCTCCCACCTCCAGCCCCAGCAAGTGAAAAAAGTGAAGCTCATGATGGTGACAACGCAGGAAAATCAAAGTAGAGAGATGTCACAGGCTTTTTATCTCTCTGGGAACGTCTTTCTTGTGCAAGTTGCAGAACAAAATACACCCCCAAAATACAGAAATCACTCAGAGGTGCAGTTTTAGCCCCTCCTTTCTCCTCTGCAAACCTCCTCCTCGCTGCCACCCCACGGTGACCCATCGTTCCCACAATCAGTTTTCTCAGGGCACCCTGTGCCAGGGCCCCCCCCCCCTCATATATTAATAACCATTAATGGACAACCATGTCACATATCCTTCCACTAACTCTGCAACCACTGAAACAAACACTTCCCAACAAATTTCTTCAGCCATGAATACCTTTAAAAATTCTGTTGTGTTTTTTTTTTTAAACGCACTATGAATATATTCATCTAAAACACAAGGTGCGTTACATAAATAAAAAGCAAAATAATTGAATACAGTTTAGCAAAACGCCCACCTAAGGCTAGTGACTAAAATGCCCATTTTTTTAAGTCTCTAGCATCCCTGGTGTCATTAATTAAGCAGTCAGAGGCTCCGAGGTGACAGGCAAGCAGCACGAGGCAGGGAGGAGAGCCTGCCCTGTGCCAAACACCTGACGTCGCTCTGGGAGCAGAACTCAGCTCATTGCCTGAACACAGGCACGTAAAGGACACCTCATTTGTTGATCATACGGAGCGATTTGTAAAGTTCAAGAACCCAAATATGCAAATTGGCAGCACGCTCGCCATGCAGAGCAGAGCTGGTCCCGCTCCAGAGCTCCTCCTCGCTCTCACCTGGAGGTGGGAAGCTCCAGCAGGGCATCACAGAGCACCTGGGCACCAGGAGCAGGAGCGTGGTGGCAGAAACTTGGGAAAATGCCAGCTTGATACGGAATCAGAGGAACTGGTTGTGCTGTTCAAAGGGTTTTGGTGGCCTGGTGCTGAGCTGCGCAGGTTTGACGTGGAGATGGGGCTCTGGCACAGGGGCTGGTCCAGCTGCTGGAAGACAAACACGTTCACAAGGATGCTTCTTGCAGGAGCTGGACCCTTCCAGTGAACCTCTTCCAGCTCAGGATATTCTGTGAGAAAACCAATTACCTTATTGGACATATCTGCAGAAAAGCAAAGCAAATACAAATAACTACCCATCTTTTTATAGCCCAATTCCACCCACACGGGTCATTTGTCTTCTTTCATTTAAAGTTGTGTACAGTAATCACCAGGATCTCCATGCACTGGTTAACATAATTCATTATGTCCAGCAACAAGGATTTGGCTTTAAACCTCTCCATGACCTCCTCCAGTCAGTTTTCCTACATTGCCCCAAGGTGCTGTAATTATTAGATTTTATTAATTATTAAATTGACATGAGGGTGGGCAGGCCCTGGCACAGGGTGGGCACAGAAGCTGTGGCTGCCCCTGGATCCCTGGAAGTGTCCAAGGCCAGGTTGGACGGGGCTTGGAGCAACCTGGGCTGGTGGGAGGTGTCCCTGCCCATGACAGGGGGTGGCACTGGGTGGGCTTTGAGGTCCTTTCCAACCCGAAGTATTCTCTGAGTCTGTATAAGACAACACAGATATTGTACCAAGTAAAGTTTGTTTTCTTGCACTTGTGCTGCTTTATTGACAGGCACAGCAATAAAGGGCTTTTGCTTGCCCTGCACATGCTGAGGGCACACACAGGAGAGCAGCCCTCAGGACTGGCCCACCCTGCAGGATTTCTGGTGCCAAACACAACCCCGAGCCAATAACAAGCAGCCAAACAGCTTCTCCCCTTGACTTCCCCATGCCTTGCTCATGTCCTGGGCCCCTCCAGCCAGCACCAGGCGCTGCCTAATTGGGTGGATGACTTACCATCCTTCCTGACATGCCAGGGTGTCTCACGCAACGATCCTTTTTTTGCCATATTTTGCACGTGGGNCAAAATAATTGAATACAGTTTAGCAAAACGCCCACCTAAGGCTAGTGACTAAAATGCCCATTTTTTTAAGTCTCTAGCATCCCTGGTGTCATTAATTAAGCAGTCAGAGGCTCCGAGGTGACAGGCAAGCAGCACGAGGCAGGGAGGAGAGCCTGCCCTGTGCCAAACACCTGACGTCGCTCTGGGAGCAGAACTCAGCTCATTGCCTGAACACAGGCACGTAAAGGACACCTCATTTGTTGATCATACGGAGCGATTTGTAAAGTTCAAGAACCCAAATATGCAAATTGGCAGCACGCTCGCCATGCAGAGCAGAGCTGGTCCCGCTCCAGAGCTCCTCCTCGCTCTCACCTGGAGGTGGGAAGCTCCAGCAGGGCATCACAGAGCACCTGGGCACCAGGAGCAGGAGCGTGGTGGCAGAAACTTGGGAAAATGCCAGCTTGATACGGAATCAGAGGAACTGGTTGTGCTGTTCAAAGGGTTTTGGTGGCCTGGTGCTGAGCTGCGCAGGTTTGACGTGGAGATGGGGCTCTGGCACAGGGGCTGGTCCAGCTGCTGGAAGACAAACACGTTCACAAGGATGCTTCTTGCAGGAGCTGGACCCTTCCAGTGAACCTCTTCCAGCTCAGGATATTCTGTGAGAAAACCAATTACCTTATTGGACATATCTGCAGAAAAGCAAAGCAAATACAAATAACTACCCATCTTTTTATAGCCCAATTCCACCCACACGGGTCATTTGTCTTCTTTCATTTAAAGTTGTGTACAGTAATCACCAGGATCTCCATGCACTGGTTAACATAATTCATTATGTCCAGCAACAAGGATTTGGCTTTAAACCTCTCCATGACCTCCTCCAGTCAGTTTTCCTACATTGCCCCAAGGTGCTGTAATTATTAAATTTTATTAATTATTAGATTTTATTAATTATTAAATTGACATGAGGGTGGGCAGGCCCTGGCACAGGTTGGGCAGAGAAGCTGTGGCTGCCCCTGGATCCCTGGAAGTGTCCAAGGCCAGGTTGGACGGGGCTTGGAGCAAGCTGGGCTGGTGGGAGGTGTCCCTGCCCATGACAGGGGGTGGCACTGGGTGGGCTTTGAGGTCCTTTCCAACCCGAAGTATTCTCTGAGTCTGTATAAGACAACACAGATATTGTACCAAGTAAAGTTTGTTTTCTTGCACTTGTGCTGCTTTATTGACAGGCACAGCAATAAAGGGCTTTTGCTTGCCCTGCACATGCTGAGGGCACACACAGGAGAGCAGCCCTCAGGACTGGCCCACCCTGCAGGATTTCTGGTGCCAAACACAACCCCGAGCCAATAACAAGCAGCCAAACAGCTTCTCCCCTTGACTTCCCCATGCCTTGCTCATGTCCTGGGCCCCTCCAGCCAGCACCAGGCGCTGCCTAATTGGGTGGATGACTTACCATCCTTCCTGACATGCCAGGGTGTCTCACGCAACGATCCTTTTTTTGCCATATTTTGCACGTGGGTATGAATCTAAAACTGAGAGACGTGAAATAAAGTGGCATTTGACGGGATGCGCTTTGCCAGGTGTCGCTGAGAAGCACAAAGCATGTTCGTGGCAGTGCTGCTCCCATCATCCGAGGACATAATGAGATCCACGTTGCCAGCAGGAAGGAATGATTTGCAGACCTGGCTAAAAATACAAAGCAAAACAATCAGCAGAGTCAAACACGTCCCTTGCCTTAACATGGGAACCCTAAGGTGGGCCTGCCCAAGAAGCTGGATTCTGTAATCCAGAATATGCAGGTGTTTACCAGAAGCCCTTACAACTTCAAATCAGGGACATGTGACATCTCTGACACATTTCCTGAGCGTGGGGAAGGTCCCCACACCTGCCAGTCAGAGGCTTCTAGAAAATCATTAACAGAGTTGGGGTGACCTGGTTCGAAACTGGGGCAGCTGAATTCATGGCCTGGAAGGAGATGATTGCTATCAAAGGAGATGATTCCTACCAAAAATGATTCCTATCAAAGGAGATGATTCCCACCAAAAATGATTCCTAGCAAAGGAGATGATACCCACCAAAGGAGATGATTCCTACCAAAGGAGATGATTCCCACCAATGGAGATGGCACCTACCAAAATCCATCATGACCCTGGGCTTTGACTGACTACACAAATATTCTAAGACAGCATTGTAGAGGATTATCAAAGAAATAGTCAGTGAAAAGGAGCAAATACTATTAAATGGCAATGATTTTCCCCCTCAATGATCATTTTTACTCCTACATAGTCTCCCTTTCTGCCTTTGAGTCGAGATCCAATTGTTCTTTTCATTTCATTTCTGACTTTTACTTGAAAATAAATCAAAGAATTCTCCTCTCTGCAACACATACAACCGTCATCTATATGCCAGTGCACATCTTAGTTAAACCCCAGCCGAGTAGGGGTGGGGGCTCTGAACAGACCCTGTGGCAATGCTGACTCCTGGACTTACACCTCGGTGTTCGACAATACATTTCCACAGCATCCCTGTAGACCCTCAGTTCATCCCAGTGTCACGCTGCTAATTGAGATGCTAATGAAGACATCGAGGCCAGCACAGTGGCTTGGGCTCCTTCGGTTTGGGACAGCTCTGGTGCCTGAGCTGGGACACTCCGGTGGCTCAGAGGAGACTGGGAACAACCCTAGGGATCAGCCAGGGTGTTTGGTGGGCAGGGGAACCCCTCGGTGCGCGGAGCTGCTCGGGGATGCTCCGGGGCTGCCACAGAGACCCGCTGGGCTCCTTCCACCCACCACCTGAGCCAAAGCCCATCGAAGAGCTCAGCCTCCCTCTGCTGCCTTCAGTGAGTTGTGGATGACGCCTCGAGAGCAGCACTTGATAGCTCATTTCTTGTCACATCGAGCCCTTTTATGCCTTCTGAAAGGTTCACACCGAAGGACTCGAGGAGACGGGTCTCAGCTGATCAAGCTGTTAAGATATGCTTCATTTCCAGCATAATCAACCCAGTGACTTCCAATCCAGGAGGGTGTCAGGAGGGAAAGTCTTTCTATCACCACAAAGGCAGAAAAATTCCCCCTGGCTCTGGAGTGATGTCTGATGTGCAGCTGTGGCATTTTTTCAGTGAAAGAGCTCCATCCTCACTTTGGTTGTGCTCACCAACCAACCAGCTCGCACTGGGCTAGGACAATGAGCTCAGCTTGTTTTCTCCAAGAAAAATGTCATGCCATAGTATTTCACTCTTAAAAATAAATTCAAATACAGCAAAATGCTTTGTCAGACTAATAAAAAGGGTATCTTTGACATTTTTTCAGTCTTTTCCCAAACTCTTTAAACATTTAAGCAGACAGCTCATCAATGACATATTGCATAAATGCTTCACTGTTAGAAGTAATTTTTCATGATGAATCTTTAAAGTGCCAGACTATCTGATAAGTTAAATTTTGATTTTCTTTATATGACAAATGGTTAATAGTTGTCTTAGTCTTTCTGCACTATGATTTTTATCTCTATTTTATTACGGTAATAATAACATCTAATATACTCTCTCGTATCTGTCTTGTTCTTTCTTAAGGTCAAAACTGTATCCAGAGCTAAAAGCACCAAGAGACTTCTTCCTTTCTTTCAGTATTTTAAGGTAATAAATTACCATTTACAGACAAATAATAGCAAATTAGGAAATCTCGGTGTGGTGCATATACTTTAATATGTGCTTGGTAATCAGAAACCCAAGTATTGGTATGTCATTACGACAAGGAATTTTCAGTCTTGCCAAGTTAATTAGATGCTATTACATCAGGCTATTTAATTGCCTTTCTTGCCAATAATCTGTGAAGAACTAAATAAATTTAAAAAAAAAAAAGTTAATTCCTCTCCTTGTCTTCGGGCAGATTTCGCTCATTCGTGTTTTGTTGGATTTGTTCTTTTTGGTTTCACCTGCTGGTAACCTCAGGAGCGTTTTTAGGGAGCAGAGGAGCAACAGGAAAACAGGCAATAGTGGGTCCAGCTCTTTGCAAGGCACGGGGATGGGGTGGGGATGCAGGATGGGGTGGGGATGCAGAAATGGATGGGGATGCAGGACGGGGTGGGGATGCAGGAC
>VWZG01008521.1:24918-158079 GCA_013396735.1 Grallaria varia
GGGGATGCAGGACGGGGTGGGGATGCAGGGTGGGATGGGGATGCAGGATGGGGATGCAGGATGGGGATGCAGGATGGGTTGGGGATGCAGGATGGGGATGCGGGATGGGATGGAGATGCCGGATGGGACAGGGATGCAGGATGGGATGGGAATGCAGGATGGGGTGGGGACACAGGATTGGGTTGGGATGCAGGATGGGATGGGGATGCAGCTCCCACAGCCCCGGGGCAGCTCCAGCCCCACCCCAGGGCTCAGGAGAGTCTCAAAGCAGCGATGGCTGAGCCCAGTGATGGCGCCCCCAGCCAACCACGGGCACTCAGCAGTGGGCATTTATGTGCAAAGGTAGACATGAGTTAGAGAAAAGTGGGGCTAAAAAACCCTTAGGGATTCTGGATGTCCTTTAAATGCATTTTAGTGTGTGTGTGTTTTGCCAAAGGGATGCATGCTCAGAAATGATGGAAATACGTGGATTGCTTGCTCAGGATGGAATAAACCGCAGCAGCTGCCTTTGGAAGGGCAGGGAGAGAGGATGCCCCTGTGAGCCAAGGTGGGGAATGAGCTTCTTCCCTGTTGGTTGGGCTGGAGCAATGGACAGGGCAGGGCAAACAGCCCCTGAAACTGGGAACGGGCTTGGTTGTGGAAGCCACAGGGCTCCCTGGGGGTCAGAAAGTGCCCACGGGCAGAGGGTGGCAGGTGCCATGCCAAAGGGGAGGCTGGAGGTGACACTGACAGGGAAGCAGAGCCCACACCTCTCCCCAGCCCCTCCAGCTGTGCAAACCCCCCTTCTCTGCCAGGACACCTCCAAAACCCTTCCCAAATCTATCAGCCATGGCACTGCTTACCCAAGATGGCTCAGGGAAGACAGTTTCCAATTTTTCAGTTGCAGAAACTGAGTAGAAATTATTTGTCTAAGGTCACAGGCTGAATTACTGTCAAAGGCCAAGACTGGTCAGGGCATTCTCAACTTCCCAACCCGCTCCCCAATCCCCAAAGCATTATTCTTCTCCATCCCCACCCAACCTATTTTATCTGTTCTTTTCAGTTAGCCAAGAAAAACAGTAAAGAAAGTCAACAAAGCACCTTTTCACAGTGTAATGAATCCCTGCTCGGTGGTTTGGCACTGAATGCAATTCCTGGCAGCCCATTAATTGTGCCGTGGGTTGGCACCCCTATAACCAGTCCTACTGTCCTCTTTTGACTGAAAAAAGTCATCTTATGCCGTATTTCCAGCACCTGTCAGCACAAAAAATGAACGTGCTCAGCAATGGCACCCTCAGATCCTTATTTTCTGACCGAGACCACTGGGGTTGCTCTCTGTTCTTCCCAAAATGAAGCCACCTGGAAAGCCCAGCGGGGTGTTCAGCATCCCATGGGAGGCAGCACCATGTCTCCCATGGGTGGGGATGGTGAGATCAGCCCGGCAGCGACACAGCCCCTCCTGCACATCAGCTGCAGAAATCCATGTTTTTCCTGGGCCTGCTCAGTGTGGTTTAGGTGAGTGCAAGACTTAGGGCTCTTGGTGGCCTCCTCATACCATCTTTTTGTCCATGCAGGCCCCTCGGTGGGGAGAGGCTTGTCAGGGAATGGATAAATCCGAAATAATGAGATTTTCCCTGCAGCCAAGGAGCTGTTTTTTTTCTCGCAGCCCGAGATCCTTCCAATGCAAGAGAGGTCTGTGCATGCAGGATCCTGGCTCTGCATCCCTCCCAACGCACCCTGCTCCAAGGCAAATGCTGCTAAACGAGCTGCTTTCATCCTGCACAAGAAGTGAAAGGGAAGAGGCTGCTTTTCCAAGCCCCATGTCGAGCTCTGTTGACTTCCAGACAACCTTGCTCATCCTGGCTTACCAAGGCAGGAATGTATTTGATTATGGAGAAAAATGGTAACAAAAAGGGATGTGAAAGCCCAAGACAAAGGGAAATCTGAACTTGGCCTGGTTTTTTTCTTTCCCGAAAATGGAGCTGGGTGGGATGGGAGCTGCCAGGAGCAGGACAGAGCCACAGCGGGAAGCTGCACTTGGGGCAGAGCATCTCCATCCCCACAGCTGCGCACAGACACAGAACAGAACCACGGAATCATGAAATCCCAATGGTTTGGGTTGGAGGGACCTTAAAGCCCATCCAGTGCCACACCCTGCTATGGGCAGGGACACCTCCCACCAGCCCAGGTTGCTCCAAGCCCCGTCCAACCTGGCCTTGGACACTCCCAGGGATCCAGGGGCAGCCACAGCTTCTGGGGCTGTGTTTCAGTTTGGTCCCCCTCTGCAGTTCCAGGCCAGGAGTCATTCCCAGCCCTTCAGTCTTACGTGGCCAAAGGCACCGGTGCTCTGCTCCTTGGGCAGCTCTGCAGAGAGCTGGATGTTGCTGGAGCTGGAAAATCATATTTGCAAGAGGCTGCTGTGGCCAAAATCACAGCAGCCAAGGGAGAAAGAGGACAAATGTCCTGCTGCAGTGGAACTCCTCGTGCTGCTGCTCTTGCCTTGCTCATCTGGCAGCACAGGAGACAGAGTGCATGAGAATTACAAATATCTGACATTTTCCTTATAAATTTTAATGTTTTCCAGGAGACACTCGACGAAGGGATGCAAGGGCTAAGCAACCTAAAGCCCAGCACCACCCCAAAGGAGCCCGAGTGTTTAAACAGCTTTACAAAATACGAAGCATTAAACTTCTCAGCGTGGAGAAACACGGAGGGGAGTGTGTTTGATGTCCCTGAGCCACCAGGGATCACCCAGAAACCTGATATCCCACCAGCAGAGCTCCACGCTCGGGTCACTCTTCCCCGTGGGCTCAGGGGTGCAAACACAGGAGTGGGCAACGTGGAGAAGGTGATGATGCCAACCCACCCTATGGCAGGATTAATAATGGCCCGGGTACGATCTCGAACAGGGGGATATTAGAAACCATCCACACACTGATTTATTGGTAGGATCTTGGCTTTGAATGCCAGAGGGATTGCAGCAGGGACGCTCGGCATTGATTCAAGCTGACGTCACAGCACGTGGAGGAAACAGCCACAAGGGAGGACTCACACACATGTAACGCAGCAGATGACCATTCCTACACCCCACATTTACATATTTTCAGATAAAACTACCTTTTTCTTCATTTTTTTTTTAACAGGAAATTAAAATAATTCCATATGTGGCCCATTTCACCAGCTCTGTGCTGCCTACCAGAGTCAGTTAACAGAGGCACGGGGAGTGGTGCTGACACTCTGCCTTGGAGTGATTTCCCAGGACTCTTCTGGAGATGAGCTGACACATCTCCAGAGACCATCTCCTGCGAAAGTAATTTGAAATAACTACATTAAAAAGCCCGTAGAAGTTACAAGCAGGGCCTGATTCTGCCTTCCAGCAGTGGCCCTTCGTATCTTTGGAAATCTGAAATGAAATGTACTTTTAATGTGTATTAAAATTGCCGGAGCGGTCGCCTTCGAGCAAATGTGATTTGGGACAGCAAAGAGCAGGAATGCCTTGTGTTTGCCTCCGTGGCAGAGAGGAGGGATTTTGGGAATAATATCCTCCATCCTCCCCACGGGCTGCGCACACACACCTACCCACAGCACGGGATTGCCTCGGTCTTAATCAAAAGCAACTCGGTTCAATCTGCAGCTTCACAGGGGAGGGGAATTCACCCACTGAAAACATTCATTTCAAGACAAAACTTTATGCTTGTGCAACTTTGGGAGCCAAGCCCTTCCCGAGCGTTCCCACGTGCTCCGCCGGGCTGGGGAACAGACACCTGGTTACATGCTGAGGACACGGGAGGCTCCTGTCCCAAAAAAAAGCATCAAACGACCCTCGAAGCACAAAATTAAACACCAGAGGTCAAAAGGGGGGGCCGTGCCTTGGGGCATTTGCTTACGACTTTGCCCTTCGGAAGGAAGTTTTTTTAATTCCCGACCCGACGCCGTTGCGGAAGGACCTTTTGGCCAGAGGGGTCTCCAGGAGGGGCTGCCAAAGAGCCAGTTCTTCGCCCCTGCCCACCTTGGCCAAGCAGCTGGTCAGCAGCACGAGGCAGGGATCAGGTTTTCCATACAGCTGGCAAGTCAAGTAAAGAGGGTGCTTGCTCTGGAGCTTCAAAAACCAAACAAAGAAGGGAAAAGAGACAGGTAAGAGAAGGTAAAGTGATGGATTTGTGTGTTTGCCAGGGCTTGTTCACTGGAAGTAAAAACACAAATCCAATTTATTGCTTATGACAAGGATGAAGTGCTATTTGCTAAGGATTTCTCAAACTCCTCATCAGGTTTTGCTGTTGATTTCTAGAAAACTTCCCTGCCTTTCTGGTATAAAATACTGATACAATGATGTTCACAGTGTGATGGGAATTGTTTTCTGTGATGTTGACCAGCTGTGACACGCGACAGAGTTTCCCTGGAACAGCACCCGTGTTTATTGCTGTGAAATGAGATTTTTTTCAGTGAACAATGAAATGGGATCTTGTTCGAACTTGTGCGAAGTTATGTAGCTTAAATGACAGGCAGGAGACAACAGAAACACCTGTAAAGCAGAAATTTGGGAGAGGCAGCTTTCTAGTAGTTGTGAGTGGTCGTAGCAGTGGTTATGACTAAGTTTAATAATGAAAATATAGCAACAGGAATTTAAAAAAGTCTGCATAAAAATCCATGCAGGTTTCTGGACACATTCCTTCTGCTTGCATTTTACAGGATAAAAATGCAAACTGCATAAAAACTTTTACAGATTTAAACTGCCCTTACATTAAATTGCATTTGAATTAATGTTGAATTATAAACTCAAAACATTTCCTGGCATGTCTGTGGTTGCTGTGTGCTTCTTTCTCCATATCCTGATTTCCCAGCTGGTTGATTATCCACGTAACAGCAATTCTCTGCCACCCCTATGCAAAACCACAGGATTAACCCCTGCCTTCACTAGCATTGCTGGTAAAATTGCCAATTGATTCACTAAGATTACTTTTAATTCAATGTTCTACCGCTTTTATTTAACATTGCTTCGTATTTTACATTTTTCTCTTTGTTTAATGACTCCCCACAAGTAAGACCAATTTCCCCCCCCTCCCTTTTGCCACTGTGGGGGGATTCCCCCAGACTGAATTTTCTCCCTAACAAGAAGAGACACCCTTTTGTTTTTTTGGCAAAAAAAGCCCCCAGGCACAGAATTCAAAATTCACAAAAATCCAACTCCCCTTTGAATTTTTGGTTACTACCTCACCGGACTGCCCTTACTGAGGAAATCACTGTTACCTTGAAACGGAATGAATAAATTCAATAAATTGTGAAAATTAAACTCGGTTTTCCATGATATCCCTGCCATACAGAGCTCCATCAGAAGTGGCTGCTCAGATCAAGCCGTGCCCAAGCTCTCCACGAGCAGGACTGAAAGATGATTCAGCATTTACAGAGGGAAAGCAGGGAGGGGAGACAGGCAGTGGAATACTGGAGGGATCCCAAGGATTTCCCACCGATGGAACGCCCAGCTGCAGGTATTGCACATCAGTCCTAAAAACTGGACATAGGTGGAAAGAAAATATCCCATTCCACGCTGGGAAAGCCTTGGGAAGTGGCTGAGTAGCTTGGCCAGCCACCTGCCCCAGGAAGGGAATTAATGTTATTTAACTAACCTGCCCCCTTCAGCCTTACAGGCTCTTCTACCTTCCCTCAGAGTTCAAGCACATTTCTCTCACTGGTTCCATGCAATAATTCACAAAAGAATTTCAACTTTCCTTACTCGCTGTGACAAATAAATGGATTGGTTTATAAACAAGATGGCAATGAGGGAAATTAATGTGTATATCTAATTGTACCTATTTGATATAGACAAGCAATTGAGAAGAAATGAAGAGATTTATGTTTTTCTCTCTTCCATACAATATTTCAGCTCCCCACACTCCACATTAAATATGCACTGGATTTCTCACATGATTATTTTAGAGGCGTGCATATTTTATTAATAACTAAAGCAAAAATTGGGTTGTACTCCAGGGAAATTAGGTAATGATAATTAACCAATAGCTTTAATACAAGGAACTTCTTTCATTTCATAAAAAACCCCAAAAAACCAAAACAACAACAACCAAGAAGCCCTCAAAGAAACCAAACTCATTTCAATGAAATAGCAATTTATAATAAATGAAGCAGCTCATTTCGGAGTGTGACTTACCATGGAAGGGCCAACGGGGTAACCCGAGCACACGAATGTCAGTGAGATCCAAAGAACGAAAACCAAGTCCAGCCTGCACAGACTTCAAAGAAAAGCTGAGATTAATTATGATTTGGACACAAATCAAGCCAAACTAGAGGAATGCAGAGGAAAACACCAACAGCATATTTTCTCCCCAAACCAAGTAACCAGCAGTGTCTCTACCTGCTCATTTTTCACTCAGGAGAGTGTGTGTATGGACATGCAGTTCTACTACCAAATTCCTCACACATCCTTTCAGTTCTTTCTTAGATGACCATTTTATACCAGAGTTCAGGAGTGAAAATGTCATCAAAGCTGATTTTATTATGACTAATTGGCCCTTGTTTGGCCTTTTCTTCTTGTTAAATGGGAAAATGGCAAGAACACACGTTCGGCTGCGTTATAAAACCACCAAGTGATTTCATTTCAAGTGTCCCATTAAATGTCTCTCCAGAGGGTTTATTGTTACGTCTGGATCATCACAGCAAACCTGGGCAAAGGTCTAAGGATTTCAAAACCACATTTCAAGAGTTTGTTACCACTTCCAGCAGATCAGGTTAAGACCTTGGAAAGCCTGACAGCGAGGGAGAAACACTGAAAGTGCACTTTAAGTAGAAAGTTCCTCAAAGAATCTTATTATACTCAGAGCTGCCACAATACAGAGAACAATACTGAACAATATATATTTTTTCTTTCTCTGCTTATTTTTTAATTTTTTTATTTACATGTTGGTTTCTACTGCACCCATTTTTTAAGTGTTTTTCTTAGAGCTAAATCCCCATGGACACTTATTTCTTCTATTACATGCAGACGTACCTTAGCTGACAATGAATTTATGCAATAAAATCTTCTGTAGGATTAATAAATGCTGTTAATCTCCAACGCAGCAAATGTTTGATATCTGAGAGCATCATTTGTTACGGCAACAAATTTAATTGCGCAGCATTTTAGGGGACTGTGTGGTTTACCCGGACAGAGATAGCAGTCTCCTGCTGTAGGTGCATTTAATTCCAGGAGGCAGAGCTGTCAGACCTTCAGGTAAGAGTGGGAGAAATGCAGTGGCGTGTAAGAGCCTTTAACAGGTTTTATAGAACAACTAACAAAGGGATCTCGGTGAGGTTGTCTCTTTGTTCCTCACTGTCCGTGGTGGTGCTGATCATGTCAGTGGTGGAGATAATCCAAGGACTCCGGAATGACTTCTAAAAAGGACGTGCTTGTAGTTGCTGGTAAAGCACTTCAGGATCCTTCAGGGCCAGCAGGGCTATAGAAATAGGGGATAAATTCGCCTCATTAAAACCCTGCAGTAAGCAATCCCTTTAGAAAACCTGTCAGGAGAACATCTCGCTATTTGCATATTCAGTCTGTGTCCTCTTATTTAGAGAGAAAATCCTCTCGTTCGAATTGAACCTCCCGTTCCCGCTCTACAGGACCTCCAGCTCCAAGGATAAGAGGATTAGTCAGTGTTTCTGCTGCAAAGAAAAGCATTTTGGTTCGGATTCTGCTCGAGCTTAGCTTAGAGTCAGCTTTCCTTGCATCTGCATTTAGTTTAACTCCATTTTCCTACCAAATTAACCTTCACACAACTTCAACACGAGGGACAAGAACAGACCTGTGATAAAAGTTCAGGTTCAGCCTTAAGACTGTCCAGGTCAACTCTGGAGCATTATTGACTCAGTTTTTATAATCCATGAGTTGTTTGATCTCCTGGTGACCCTCCCCACTGTGCCTGGTTGGCACCTCCCACGCTCAGCTTTGTCACATCCCTCTAAAAGAAGGGATGTGGCCACGTTTGTGGCTCAGAAGCTTTGGATGTGAGAGGATCACACAGCATGTGGTCCATAGGACCTGGCTCTTAGAGGAGACAGGCAAGTGATGTTTGGGGTTTTCCTCCCACAAAATCCAAGAGAAGATTCCACCTTTTCAAAGCCTTTGACCAGCTGAGCCACCATGACCTGCCCTCCCATGGAAGAACCACAGAAACATGGAATAGTTCAGGTTGGAAAAGCCCTCCAAGACCATCAAGTCCAACCATCTCCCAGCACTGCCAAGCCCAGCACTGACCCATGTCCCCAAGTGCCACATCCACATGTTTTTTTGAACACTTCCAAGGATGGGGACTCCACCCCTGCCCTGGGCAGCTGTGCCAGGGCTGGACAATGCTTTAGGGGAAGAAATTTTCCGTAATATCCAACCTAAACCTCATGCAAGTGAGATTTATTGAGACATCACCACCACCCCAGACCTGGGCTCCAGGGGTTTGCCCAGCCCCCAGGCACACAGAAGGGGTTCTGTCTGGAGATTCAGTCCCTCCGATTTGCTTCTCGCTCTTTCTGGTGGCAATTGACTTTTTCAGGATGCAATTTAACATGCCACACCCCTGATTTGCAGGCAGAAAGAGTACCTGGAGATTCAGATACATTCCAGGTATTCCCACTCCGGGTTTGGAGGGACCAGGTTTAACAGAACAAGTGGCAAAATTGACAGTTCTGCGTCTGCAGAGCACCCAGGCAGAGGCTTTGCTCCCACCTAAGGCTTCACTGGCAGGCATCACAGGTCAGAGGAATCACTAAGAACCACAATAAAAACTCCCAGCATCCATAAAATTTGCGTTTTATGGGAATATATTAGCAGCAGGATCTCCCACTTGCCTGCCAAGCCGACGGCATCCCCCCTTCCCTCCTGGTTGCCCTGTTAAAGGACCAGTGCACTGAACACTGCTGCTCTCACCTGGTTTTCCCACAAAAACCCCATGGAACAACACAAAACTCGCTGAGGAGCCTCTCAAACCTTGCAATTTGATGAGGTGAACAGTCCTGGAAGGTTCAGAACATTGCATTTCCTTCCCCCACCACAGCAGTCAATCTAAAGTGTTTAAGTTAACTTTTGCTAAGGGACCAAAACGAGAAAAATGGATGGCCATACCAAAACCTGCCTGCGTGGTCCATCGGTGTCTCCTCAAACACTGTAAAGCCACGGCAGGTTGGTGGGCTGGATAAAGGCGAGGGCTGGAATGTTGTTGTTTCCCTCTGGGATGCTCCCGGTGAAACCTCAGCAAGGCTTTTCTGGATGTTTTGCTCCAAGCTCGAGTTTTTTGTTGTTTTCAAGAACATCAAGAAAGCAAAGAGCCAGGCTGGTTTGTTTTGAGACCATTGCAAGGTGCAAGATGGAAATAAATCGTGCTCCCAGCACGGAGATCTCTTTCCTGGCTCAGTGATAATAGAAAATCCCAGCAAGACACGAAGACAGAAGGAAAACAGAAGTCAGGCAGCAGGTTTCTGCTGTTGGTCATTATTGCTGTGCTCTCACTGCCAGCAAGGGACACGGCCAGACTGGCACCACTGGGGTCTCCTCTGCAGAGGCACAAAGGAGCTGAAGGGCTGCTGGAGCTGCACAACTCCCTGTTTCTGTGCATTCTTCAGGATTGTCTCTGAATCCCTTAAACCTGGTTTTGATGTGGCCGCCCCTGGATCCCTGGAAGTGTCCAAGACCAGGTTGGACGGGGCTTGGAGCAACCTGGGCTATGGAACGAGTCCCTGCCCATGGCATGGATGGCACTGGGTGCCCTCTAAAGTCCCTTCCAACCCAACCATTCCTTGACCCAGATGGAGCCCGGCTCTGGCTGGCAGGGGCAAAGGGGTTCAAGGACAAATGGTCAGCTGTGGTGGACACAGCTCTTTCCTCCCCTCCTGCCCTTGGGCATTTGACCAGGAAGTGCCTGACCATCCCTGACTGTGGCCTGGCACTGTCCTCTGTGCCATTCCCTCGGCTCCTGTGCCACCCAGGTGGAGGACACAACAGCCTCACCAAAGGTCAGGTGCATATTCTCCCAGTCCATGAGGGCCTAGGATAACCAGCATAACCAGCTCTGCATTCCTGTTTCATCTCCAGAAGTTCTCTAGAAGGAGAGACACATTTATTGAATTCCACGCTGGCAGCTGAAGCTGCTGCCCGCAGAGTGCAGTGCTGTCAGTGCCACACTGCCCGAGCTCCTGCGGGCAGGGGCAGCTCCTCACTGAGCCCTGGCACCGAGCCCTGGCTCAAAACATACACGGCTCCTTTGTAAAACCTGCTTTTAATGCAGCTCCACTCCGAGCTCGCTCCCCTCGAAGGCTGAGCCTGCAGTGGTTAAGGCTCCAGCCAGGCACCTTCTGACGCACAGGTTTGATCTACGGGAGAATCAAAAGGCATTAAAGGCAGAGGAGGCACTGCCAGCCCTGCCTCCCCCTCCACGGCAGCGCCTTGGCTTCCTGGGTGGATGCAGGAGGGCTACGAGAGGACCAGGTTTGCCCAAGAACCTCAGGATCACAGTTGCCACCTGATTTTGAAGCACTTCTGCATCACCAGGGCTGTGCACGTCACTGTCACGGCAAAAGGGACGGAGCTGCAGGAGGATCCTCCCAGGCCAGGAGGAGAAATCGGCTCCAAAGTGACATTTTTGATCCCACCTCATACAGGAACCGTCACTGCGTCACAGCCACCACCCTCGGGATCTGAAAGTCTAAATCACCAGCTGTAATTATACCCACTCCTTTTCCCGGTTCCACCCAGCACAGGCAGGGATGGTGTGGGCAGAGGCAGCCGGAGCTTCCTTAGCCCACTCCCAGCACGGGGCAGGACTGCAGCTCGTGCCAAAAACCCACGGTGCCAAATGTCACCATCCCCTACACCCCACGGCACGTGGCACCTCCCAGAGCCTCTGCCAAGGCACTGACGTCCCCAGCACTGCTGCTGATGTCACCACGCCCGTGCCACGTCCCCCGTGGAAAGGCAAGGAGGACGTTTTTGGCAAAAACACGGCAGGAAACATTTTGATTTATAGATCTCCTGCTTTTTTTTTGGGCAGGTTCCTTCCCACGCCTCCAGAGAAACAACCTGCACGAAGCACAGCCCGGAAAACAAGCTCTCCTTGTTCTCTCTGCACCACCACCAAGTGTTAAAGCCATTTGATAATTTATCTGGAAGGGAAAAAGGAAAAAAAAAAAAAAAAAGGAGCAGAGCAGACAAAAGTTGCTCAAACCATTCAGGGGAGACTCAGCAAGGGAAAAGTGATGGTAATTAACATTTTTGCTGCGCCGATTTGTACATGCCAACGCAATTTATGCACTCAGAAACGTCTCAAATAGATCCTACAGGAAGTTGCTGCCTAGGAAAAGATGTCAGCGCTGAGCTAAAAAGACACCTGTCAAAGCCAAAACCCAATTTCTGCTCAGATGCAACAAAGATCTCCATGATCTGAGAGAGTCTCAATAGTTGTTGAAGGAAAAGCCAGAAAGAGAAAAGAGCCCAGATAGACAAGAAAAGGCAAAGTTTTTTGAGAAGAGCGAGGAGAAAAGGATGGAGGAAAGTATGATGTGACTTTAGAAGAAGAGATCAAACTTTAAAGGGATCAGACTTTAAAGGAGTCAATGAAAACTAACACAAATATTATAAATAGTAAGGCATAGGGAGGAAGAGCTGCGTGGCTTTGAAGGGCACAGTTTTTTATGTGCATTATTGCACTGTATCTCAAGGTTCTCTCATGGATAAGGCTAAGGAAGACAAGGAAAACTTAGCCAATATTTTCTACTATGCCAAGATGCCAACACAATATTCTGTCTCAAGCAAGTTTGTGTATTTTCACCTACAGAATGTCAATACAAAGCCATTTTCCCCTGCCCTCTAAGTCTTTGGGATGTCACACCAACAGCACTGTGTCGGTTGGGAACGGACAAAAGGGAGCAACGTGGGGCAAAAGCCAGTCCTGGCAGCACAGCTGTCCCCAGGAATTACGTGGGGAGGCAAAAAAGTGGGACACGAACCTGCAGACCCATCACAACTGCAAGGGCAGAGAGGGACATAGAGAATGCTGAAAGCTCCTCAGGACACGCAGCACCTCCAGGCTGGACAGAAAGGGGGGCATCACTCCCACCTGAGCAGGGTTTGATGCGATCCAGAGTGACCTTCAGGATGGAAAACAGGTCAGCTGGATGCAAAACATCTGTCAGCAGGCTCAGGGCCTCTACAAACAGGGCTGGGCTTGAAGCAAAGGTACCTCTCATTTGGCAGCGAATGATGAGAAAATCTCCAAATCAGAACTCAGGGGTGACTCAATTTCCTTCTGAAGAGGCAATATTTGCAAGGCAGGAATCTCAGCTGTTCCACAGATTAGCTCTTGGCATTTCTGAAGAAGGCTAAGATGCCACTTTGAATTTGTGACACGAGACCTAAAGCACCTTTAGGAAATAAGTGGCTACATCTGCAACAGCACTCATCATTTGGAGGAGGAGAGAGGATACACCTTTTTTCTCCAAAATGCAGAGCGTTTTCCATCTGCCCTTCATGCTCTTTTAGCTCACTGCTGTTTTCTTCCTCCTTGTCTGCGCCACTTAAATAAACAAGGATACTGCAGAGCCTTTAAAGGAGCCCTCCTCTCCCACAAAAGCCTTTTGAAAGGAAGGATCTTCTCCAGAATGACCCCCTAAACAGAAAACAAACAGGCGCCGAGCCTCAGAGCCAGCATCACTCTGTGCTTTAAAATTTGCTGGTAGGAAGATAAGATCAAACCCTGCGCCTGCCTTGCTCTGCAGCCTCTGCAAATGCCAGGCTGGGCTGATTTCTTGGCGACTTTCTGTGCTTAGAAAGGTCCTCCAGCTCAGGGGTAATGTGGCTGTCAAACATTTCGGTGCCCAGGCTGACGTGCCTTTTGTCTGAACACGAGCGACCAAGGAGCCTCATTTCCCCTGCTGTTCTCTCCTGCTTGGAAAAGGCTTCGTCCAAAAATATCACACACCAAAAAGGCAGGAGAAGTTTTGGGTTGCTCACTGAAAGCCTCTTGCAGCTGCCTGGATTTTTCCTGCACTCTGCAAGGATTTTCTCGTGCCCAATTATGATTTAGTGTGTGATATAAGAAGTTGTGTCTGGAAATGGACTTTTAACGAGGGCCTGGAGGGACAGGACGTGGGGAAATGGCTTTAAACTGAAAGAGTAGGTTGAGATTAGATATAGGGAAGAAATTCCTGGCTTTGAGGCTTGGCAGGTCCTGGCACAGGGGGGGCAGAGAAGCTGTGGCTGCCCCTGGATCCCTGGAAGTGTCCAAGGCCAGGTTGGACGGGGCTTGGAGCCACCTCGGCTGGTGGGAGGTGTCCCTGCCCATGGCAGGGGGTGGAATGAGATGATCTTTAAGGCCCCTTCAAACTCAAAAGATTCTATGACATGTTGATATCCACCTCTCTTACTCTTCTATCACTTGCATGAATACCTGAATTTGCAAACCTCATCTCTCCCCCTCTCTCCACCATCTGAATTCCCCTTTTAGCAGCAGGGTCTTCAGGGTTTCTACCCCGCCCTACAGCTGCCAACTTTGGAGGTAATCAACTGCTCCTTCTTAATCAAGAGTACAGATTAGGAGGAATAAACACAAAATCCAATATTAGAAAAGCTCAGATAACCTCCCTCTGAGGAACAGGAAAGGCCACAGATGCTGAGGATCAGGATTGTTCCTTATGGACAGCACAGTGGACATTCTCCAGCTACTCATCCCAGAGAGAAGGGAAGGGAAGGTTTGGGAAGGGAATGGGTCTCACGGGACAAGCTCTGAAGGCATAGCACATGAAAAGGAGCAGCTCTGCACACAGCCTGGCACTGCCCTGAGTGCCAGAAGCAAACATGCCATGCTCAAAAAGCCCTGTGACTCTTCCTTGCCAAGTCCTGCCTGTGCCAGCCCCTTCTTTCATCGGAGCACTGAAGGTTCACGCTCTCAAACCCAACTCCCAGCTCACAAGTACACTGAAAAAATGACAGGAGGGACCTCAGCACTGCTGGCATCCCAGGGACAAGGTGACACCTCTCCTGGTGCTTCATCAGCATCGTCTTCAGCAGGTCAGGGATCTCTGCCCAGGGCTCCTGCCCTTCCTCGCTGCCTCAAGAGACCAGAGATGCTCCAACTAGCACAGCAAATAATGAATGAGCAGCTATGGAGGAGAAGCTCCCACAGTCCCAGTTACTGCAGCAGCAACAACACGGGCACGTTCCACAGCAGAGACCCCGTGGAACCCAAATAACCCTCCAGTTCTCTGCCTTGCCAAACTCCATCATGTCAGCATAGCCTGAGCCAACAGGACGGGAGCTAAAAATACTCTGATCCAACTCTTTGCAGCTCTGATGTGAGGGCAGAGCCTCCCAACACGTGCTCTGTGAAGTGCTGCAGAGTGTGGCCTCAGGGCACGTCCCTGCCATGGCCCTGACACCGACACCACGAAGTCATGGCCAAGAGGCTCCCCCAAAGCTTCCCCGTTCTCCTGGACCAGCTCCCAGCTCAGCCCTGCTGTGGTTTCCTGGTGCACCTCGGAGTCAACCTCTCCCTCTGCAGTGCCAAACCATTCCTAAGCCTCAGCAAATCGCTTTGCAGTATTTACAGGGCTTTTCTTCTGCTGGATTGAGTGATGTTTCCACAGAATCCCAGAAGTTTTGGGTTGGGAGGGACCTCAAAGCCCCCCCAGTGCCCCCCCCTGCCATGGGCAGGGACCCCTCCCACCAGCCCAGGTTGCTCCAAGCCCCGTCCAACCTGGCCTTGGACACTCCCAGGGATCCAGGGGCAGCCACAGCTTCTCTGCCCACCCTGTGCCAGGGCCTGCCCACCCTCCCAGCCAGCAATTCCTTTCCAATCCCACCTAAACCTACTGTTTTTGAGATCAAAGCCATTCCCTGCGTCCTGTCCCTCCATCCCTTGTCCCCAGTCCCTCTCCAGCTCTCCTGGAGCCCCTCAGGCACTGAGAGGCTGCAATTAAGGCCACCCCAGAGATTTCTCCAGGGTGCTTTCTCCTCTGCTCTTCCTAATTTCATCCACGGGAGTTTTTGTCTCTTGTCTCCTTGATATTTCTCTCCCGAGAGGGGCAGCTCCAGGTTCCCCTGCCTGTCCCGTGTTCCCAGAACCCATCACCCTTGCCAGCAGGTTGTGCCACGTGTCTTGAGCAGTCAAATCCTCTTTATTCTGGACAATACCAGCCCCGTGAATGACCTTTACTCAGAGAGGGAATATCCCAAACTCATCCAGAGCATATTTGCCATTCCAGCCCCTGGGAAGCACAGCTGAGCTCAGGCTCTCAGCACCGAGGGAAGGTGGCCAGGCAGGCCCTACACCCTGCTGGGGATGAAGATGTTCCAGTGGCCTGGGAAACCACTCCATGGGGTCACTAAAATGTGTTCTGGATGTTTGTCTTCAGGTACAAGATTATCACCTTCCCCACGGGCAGTGTCAGGAGGAAATCCTGACCCGGGATAAACTTAGGAATCACATAACTCTGCATGGAGATAAATCAAATATCAAGTGATTCCTGGTCCAACATCAACTAAATCTGCCCTGCAAGAGTAAGGGTGGGTCAGAGTTGGAGCATTAAAGCACCTCATTGCTCAGCCAAGGACACAAGGTTTAAATCCACTGGTGTATTACCAGCAGGTGGAAGAATTGTCTGAGTAGGGATGAAGGATCTCTAATCAAAGGGGACGGGGTTATTCAAGGACTCAGGGTATTTATTTAGAGTCAATATTTGCAAACTGGGATTTCTTTTTTGCACATTGTGAGAAAAAATACATTCAATACTTAGAGCAGGAGCACTGGTAGCCACCAGGTAGCCACGAGCCAGGCCCAGATGGAGGGTGGGCACAGTCCCTGTTTGCACCTTCTCATCAAATTTAATCCTTCAGGACTCGGCCAAGAAGTTGGAGCTCTGCCACATTCCCACCCCAAGGGTTTCTCTGGTACCACAACAGTGACACTGCCCACAAACACCCCGGACTTCCTGGTGAAGGAATTCCAGTAAGGATTGGCAAACGCTGGTTTGGGGGATATCAGGTTTAATAGCAGGCAGGAAGGGGTAAGAATTTAAAGTCAGATGAGATTTCATCACAAAGTAACAAACCAACAAGTCAGATCAGGACTGGGCTGGGTCTAAATATCATTGATTCATAAAATGTTCTGGGTTGGAAGGGACTTTAAGAACCACCTTATTCCAACTCCACTGCCATAGAAATATGGTGAGGGTATTAGACCAGTTTTAGAGGACAAAGAACAATAAAGAAGAGCAGAATATGGCTCAAAATCTCCTACTTTTGGCAGCAGTTTAAACAAAGAACACAGTACAGTTTCACTGCTTGCTTACCTTCAGACAAAGAGCAACACTGGGCTTCAGTTCCTCCTGTGGGTGTAGTCAGCTCTTAAGTTAAAATCCAGGCTTAATATCCTCGACTCATAATTCAGGTCACGGGCAGGGAAGGAACACAAGAAATAGAGAATAATTTGCAACAGATGCTAAAAAACCCCATCCTGTGCTCGAGGCTCCCGGAGCATCAACTGCAGCCGCTGCTCTGCTCACAGAGAGCTGAGCCTTGCAGCCAAAAAAAGAGTTTGAAATCCCTGGAGGATTGAAAACCCAGGATACCAGCCTTTGGGAGGGCCTGCCTTCAACCTCTGAGGTTGTCTGACCTGCTGTCAGGGTGAGGAAAGGGTCTGTTCTGCTCCTGGAGTGCCTTGTACCCCGCGGGCAGCCTGGAAAGCCACAGGAGAAAGCACCATGGGGTGCTGGGAGGGCTCCACTTCCACCTTCCCTCCTCTGCCAGAAACAACCAGGGATGCTGGAGGAATCATTGGGATCATCCAGTGCACATGCAGGGATAAATGGAAGGGGAAAAGTGTTTTTTGGAAGAAAAAGGGTCTCACTGGGGTGTTCGCTTGAAGAAAAGAAGGCTCCAGGGAGACCTGAGAGCCCCTTCCAGTGCCTAAAGAGGTTCCAGGAGAGCTGGAGAGGGACTGGGGACACGGCATGGAGGGACAGGACACAGGGAATGGCTTCCCACAGAAAAAGAAGAGATTTAGATTCGATATTTGGATAAAGTTCTCCCCTGGGAGGGTGGGCAGGCCCTAGCACAGGGTGGACAGAGAAGCTGTGGCTGCCCCTGGATCCCTGGAAGTGTTCAAGGGCAGGTTGGATGGGGCTTGGAGCAACCTGGGCTGGTGGGAGGTGTCCCTGCCCATGGCAGGGGGTGGCACTGGATAGGCTTTGAGGTCCCTCCCAACCCAATCCATTCCAGGATTCCATGACTAAACAGCAGATCGCAGCAGTCTGGGAGCATCTTGTGTTGGATTTTTTCCCAATCCTTCTCTTTAAGGACACACAGAAACCAAGCCCCTTCCCCTCCTGGTCAGTGCTCCATCCATGGTCCTGTGCACCAGCAGAGCCACCCCTCGCCCCTCAGCACCGTGTGGCTCGCTCGCTTTATGATGCTCCTACTCTAATATAAACATAATTACATTGCACAAGGCTATAAACTCCACACAACGGGGGCTGAGAGGATCTCTGTGCCTGTATTTATTACACTGTGTTTATATGCATTCTTACTAATTTATACGGCACCTCTCTTGTTAAACAGAACAGCAAAATATAATTGAGCCTTCCATCCCTAATGGTGGGCTGCTTTTGTTTTACTGCCAAAATGTACGTGCCGAAATTTCTGAGCACCCGCAAACCCTCTGGAGCCCTGGAGGGTTTTGCTGGGTCACCATCAGGCCTGGGCACAGATTGTTCCACCCAGCTGACCCAAAACGCTGCTGAAAACACAGTCAGGTCCTTCAGCAGTGCACGAGCCAAATGGAACATCCAGGAATCTGCATCCAGTTGATTCCTAATCGGCCTCTCCTTTTACTTTTTTAATTTTTTTTTTTTTAATTTATTTTTTGTTGCTTAGCATTTCAGCTCTGGCTTGTTTTGATTGAGATTTTCAGGAGAAAATTATAATTAGTTAATGAAGAATAATTAATCACATCCCAGGTGAAGGTGCCATATATTTTAGTTTACAGCTGATGAGACTGGGGAGAACACAGGACTGTGCTGTGCCCTGTTATCAACAGGCCTCTTTTTAGGGAAAAGGAAGATGGGAAGGTTTGGGACGGTTTGGGAAGGAAAGGAAAGGGAAAAGGAAAGGGAAAAGGAAAGGGAAAAGGAAAGGGAAAAGGAAAGGGAAAAGGAAAGGGAAAAGGAAAGGGAAAAGGAAAGGGAAAAGGAAAGGGAAAAGGAAAGGGGAAGGAAAAGGGAAAGGGAAGGAAAAGGGAAAGGGAAGGAAAAGGGAAAGGGAAGGAAAAGGGAAAGGGAAGGAAAGGTTCGGTTCTATTCTGCACATTTCCTTTGGTCTAGCATTACATTTGGGCAGGCTCATTAAGCCTGGTCTGGTCTGACAGACCCTCAGCAGTGCTGGTGGAGCTGCCCAGGCGCTCGCAGTGAACTGAAGGGATGACTTCCAGGGGCTGGGATGGCAATCCCAACATCCCAGCTCAGCCAGCTCCGTGGCCTCGCAGCAAGGGCTGCCAGTAAGGCTGTCAAATTAGCACTCAGAGAGACAGTGTCCTGGGAGGTGGATTTCTTTCCTGCAGCTGAGAAAACCTATTTCAGGCTGGGCAGGAAAGCGCCGGAATCGCCATGGGCTGGGAGCTGCATCCACTGCCTGGAGGGAGGGAATCCACCCCCAGCAGCCAGTGCCTGCATCTCCAGCCTGCTCCGGAGGCTCATTTTAAAGACAAATACAGCTTCAAGCTATCACAGCAATGCCAGTGGTGCCACCAAACCAACCCTTATAGCCTGGTTTTTCCATCCATTTGGGCACTCCAAGCAAATTACCCATCGCTGCCAAAGAGGAACGTGCAATAAATCAGGTAATACAGCAAAAATCACTGTGCCAGAACAGTCACAGCAGAGCCCTGAAATCCACTTTTCCCTTCATTTTTTTTTATTTTTTTTTCCCCCCCCTACTGAAAGCGAAGGCTGAAATACCCTGGGAATGCTTTGCACCACCAGCAGGAAGGATCTCAGCAGAAAGCTCCAGGAGAAGAGTTTTTCAATGCAGAGGAGAAAATGACTGTTTGCCCAGGAGTGCCAGAGCCCACGTCAGAGAGGGGAAATAATCAAAGAATAGGTCTGAACAACAATTCCGTAGTTTCACCAGGAAATGTTTAGTGATGAAGCTGAGCAAGTAAACAAACAGGATGGCAAGCAATCAAATAAGACTTTCACGTACTGTTGGACAAGCCACGGGTGTTTTGTTGGGGGTTATTTTTTTAATAACTGCGGTTTTTGGTAGCCTTTCTGCAAATAAACTTCCCTCCAGCTTTTTTAGGGTGAGCACAGTTTTTTTAGGAGTGTCACACAGTATTGGAGAAGCAGCCTGGGCCCTTCTCTGGGGTTAGCAGGTCAAAGACATCAGGACTTCCTAGGGAGAATTCCGGATGCTGGTTAAAAAGCCTAAAAACCCCACAGGTTTCCTTCACATCACATCAACTGCTCCCCTTTCCTGCTCTGCTGCACATAAAGCAGAAAAATGCCTGGACTGAAAGAACCTTGGGAAAAAAAAAAAAAAAGGTGATGCTGCTGCCTTGGGGGATCTGATGGAAAACTCTGTGTGTTCTTTTGCCTGCCTTTGCCCATGGAAAAATCCATCAGTGCTTAAGGCTTTAGGACCTCCTGCAATTGTTTTATCCCGTGTTAAGGGGAAAACGGGAATGGATATTTATTGTGCACATCACAGCCCTGGGTTCAGCCCCAAAAACTATGGAAATCTGAGAGCCAGAGGGTCCATAAGTCACCAAACGTATGGCTGTGCGTGTCACAGGCACAGTACAAAGCACACTCCTCTGTGAAACAGCTGGGGGTGCCTGCAAACAATATGCAACTGCAAATGGGGGGCCTAAATTATTTGAGATTGTAATTTCAAAGAGGGTGTCTCTGTTCCAAGTCCTCTGTACTTGCTTCTCCTTGATCTCACCCTCCACCACGGATTCTGCAGAGGTACATCTCTCTTAGCAGGGACCATGTTTATTCCCATAATCAGGATCATTGCAATGGTTTGGTCTCGTTTGGGACATTTGCATCTCTTTACGTGAAACTTCTCTGAGCCCCCACAACTGCATTTTACACAGCCCTGTCCTGCAGGGGCAGGGAACTGGAAAAACACTCTCCCCAAGACTTCAGCTCATCACTTGGAATAGCCAGATGTCCTCTGAACAGCAATTTCAACTTATTCCTAGCCTAGGGTCCAGGAAGGACTCCATTTGTCTGCAGCAAGCAGCTATTGGCCATTCCCATCCATCCCTCTCCATCCCTAATGCGTTTCCTCTGCCCACAGAAACGGGGATGGGCACGTTTGCTGCCTGAAATTGCAGCCAGAAAAGCACATATTAAAGAAATTACCTTGGAGAGCACAGTTCTTCAGCCTTCCTCCAGTTCTCTTAGGGAACAGAGAGCAGAAAACTTCCGTGACAGGAGTAGGGCTGGGAGCTTGTGGCTTTTGAGGTGATGTTTAGTTGGCTGCAGGTTCAACGAGGATGGGAAATCCTGGGACCTCGGCAGAGGTGGATTTTTACTGCCCGTCAAATAATTGAAGAGAAATTACAATGAGAAAGTCAGTTACAAAAAGCATTTACATTAAAAGAATGCAAATTCCTCAGATGAAAAGTAAAGGGTGCTCTGTCCCAAACTTGGGTAAAGCGCTGGCAGGGCCATCCTTTAAAATATGATTGATTCTGTGATTTGCAGCAATTTGGTTTGCATTTCTTTAGGTAAATTCTCACTGTCAACAGCCTGAGCGTGGGACTGTGCTGGGTACACTCATTCCAACAGACAAGAATGCAAAACAGTGGTGCAAAAGAATAAAGAAAAGACAGAATCATAAAGCCAGATTTCAAAATAGATCAGGAACAGTGACATCAGTTATCCTGGGATCCCTGGAAAACGAAGGCATTTCCCACAGGGACTGCATGAAATAGACAAATAGCCCAACACATGACCTGGACAGTCATAAAGGTCTCCCAAAATTTAATTGCTTTGCCAAATATCTGCTTCCACAACATGTTTGCAAGATCTCAGCTCTACAAAAGCTGCTGATGTACAAACGTCTGTGACCGACTGCAGACAGTGGAATGAGCCCTCCAGCTCTCCATGGGCTGGGAGTTATTGCTGGACCTGGCTGAAAGTGCCCAAAGGTCTTTCCTCGCTGTCTGCAGCCAATTCCCACAGCAAACGGGGCAGAAGAGGAGGAACAACAGGGCAGAGACCGTGGCAAGGGATTTCAACCCTCCCAGGATGGCGTTTAGAGACGCGGGGAGCGACAAAGGCAGAAATGATGGATGAAATAACTGTGGGAGGCACTGCCAGCCAAAGGCAGTACCTGCCGTGTGTTGCAGCTCACCCCGGCCAGCAGCAGGGCCAGGCTGCCCTTTGCATTGTCACAAATAAGCCACAGTGTCCCTGGCTGCATCCACGTTTTTCTGAGGAGTTCCTCAGCGCAGCATCCTGAGAAAGCACCTGTCAAAAAGCAGGTTGTCCCCAGCCACAACGGACCACAACGATAATTATTTTGCAGTTGGAAGAGGAATGTTTTCACCATCACACAGCGGAGGATAATGGGCCTTTCCCTGACAGATTCCACCGGAGGTCACAACAGACCTCATGTCTGTGTGACAGGATCTCCCTTCCTGCGAGACATTTCTCACCAGCGCTCGGTGAAATGCCAGGAGACAGCAGGAATGAAGACAGGAAAGGAACTAAATCGCAGTGGAGAGATAAATCTTCCTCCTCCAGACATCCCACAACAAGGAAGAAGCCCAGTCAGTCAAAATGCCATGGCTGGGTTTATAAATGGGCTCTTCACCCAGCCAGGCTTCCCCTTCTGGTGACTGTGTGGTGGACCCAGCACCCCTGCCCAGCTCTCCTCCAGGACAGCCCACCTGGTCCTGCTGAAGCTTCTGCTGCTTTACCACTCTCCACTAATACTTTTCCTGACTGGAAAATGCTTTCTCATGTCTCCCTGTTCTCTCTAAGGCAGAGTTCTGGTCCACTAGATTCTCACCTTGCCCGTGTGACCTTGGTGGACAAACAAAGCAGTGCCACTTCAGGTGGATTTTTCCCCATATGGAAATAAGAATACATGGATATAATCTATTGTATGTCCTCTCTTAACCTTCATCTCACAGCACCCAAAGTGCAGCATCCAGCACCTGCTTTAATGCCGGGGAGGTCCCACAGCCTTTCTCACCCTTCTTGGTGCCACCAGGAACTTCTGCAAGTGATGACACTCCAGACGTTCCAAAGTTCTCTTGGCACATGTTACAACAGAAGCTGTAGGTCAGTGAAAGCAACGAGGAGACTTCTGTAAAAAAAACCAAAACCCTAAATACCTATTGATGCCAATAAAATATTTCACCTTTCTTTAGTTTTTTTATCATGCTGCCAACCATGATAAAAACCTGGAGAGACTTGGGAGAGAACACTGGGCATGGGCACGGGAAGGTCCTGTTTCGGTCAGGGCAGCAGAAAAGAGCCTTTCATAACCCAGTGCTTGTGAGAGACAGAAACCAGCATCACGATGAAGAATTTGGGTGCTCAGGGGGTACAAAGAATAACTTCCCAAGCGTATTTCCAGCCAGCACTAAAATCAGCCCAATTCTAACCATTCTCCACTCGAGCTGGGTCTTTTTCCCCTTGCACGCGAAGGATTCCGGAGTGTCCTTCCAGGCAGGAGGGATGAGAACACATCCAGCTGGGATGCTGAAGGGGAGCATCTCGGTGAACTGCGACGTGATGGGGTGGCACCCCTGGGCAATACGTGTTGTAACACTCCATATTACACCCAGTGTAATACAGAGTGGAGAACTGCGAGATTTAGAAATGGGAGGTTTCTGGGTAAAGCCTGAAACTTCAAGTTAAATGGGTGCAAAAGAGCAAGTTACAGAACTCAGGAGCTAGAACATCATGAGAGAAACAATTTCTTAATGTTGTTTCTGGAGTAAAAAATTATTACAAATTTAAAACCAGCCTCTTGGGACTGAATTTTTTATCAAGTAGAGGTGCCTGATCGTCATATAAAACCTAAAGCTGATAAATGTCTTAAACTGGCAATCTACAAGTTAACAGTTTATGAGAGCTGAAAAAGAAAATTTATCCTGCTAAGCTTTTCAAAATTCAGAAGTTTTCTTGATGCACTTTGAAATGATAAGTGACTCTACAGGCTCCTTCTTCAGGCAGTCACAGAACTGCCAACCAAGGTGGGAGGATCCGGGACAGTTGCGCCGTGGGGTCACAACGTTACATTCCTCATTTTCCAAATAGGAATTAAATGGCAGCACTGCTGGGATGGAATCGGCCCCCGTCAAGGAAAACACCAGATCTGGGGAGGAGGGGGGAACATCGTGACAGCAGAACGTGTCCCACACAGGGCAAAACCAGCCAGCAAGGAAATGGGGGACCAGGAGAACTTCTGGCTGTTGCTTGAACCCAGCTGGAAAACACCTGGAGTTGCTATTTGTTATAAAACAGCAAAGTTTGGCCCCTGTTGCCCCCGCGGAGCCTGCGGAATCACAGGGGTACCAGTTCAGAAAGTCCTTTTGGGCACAGCACGTGCACTGGGAGGTTCCTCCAGAAGGCAATTTGAAGCTTCTCTTGCTGAACCATCCCCTGGAGAAGCCCCTCTCCTGCTCCCCCCTCCCCTATTTTTCCTTTATCTTTTCTTCTGGGAAAAATGTATANGCTGAACCATCAGCCCATTCTGCCCCTCTCCTGCTCCCCCCTCCCCTGTTTTTCCTTTATCTTTTCTTCTGGGAAAAATGTATAAATAAAAAGCCAAACAACAAACCAACCAAAGGAAATAAAAAAGCTTGCAAAAGGCTTCCTCACGTTCCAGTGGGAAGAGAAAATTTTGAGGTCACCTCTGCAACTGGGACATGTTGTTCTGCACAGCACGGAGCAGAACTGCCTGTGGTTGTACAGCAGGGACAAAATATCATCTTTGAAGGCTTTACAGATTGAAAGAGGAGTGAAATGGCACCCGAAAAGCCACACAAACCAGTTTTATTACTAATTAAAATGACTGCTTCTGTGGCTAAGACGGCAAGTTGCCACCAAGTGCCACAGCCATCAGCAAGGCAGCAATAAAATGGTTACAACGCAGCATTTTGGGGCACCTTCCCCCTCCCAAAGATCTCCTGTGCACAAGGAACTTCCAAAGTCAGCAGAAATGGAGCTAATCCTGCAGTGAGAGGGTCATTTCAAAGGGTAACTGATGCCTTTTTAACCCAGAACTGTCAAAGGGGATGGAGAATAATAGAGCTTGACAAGGCTAAAGTGAAAAGACAAATGGGAAGATTGATCTACCTCAGGGCTGGAATTTTAATGCTACGTTGGGGCTGCACATTTAGGGGGATAGGATCAAACAAACACTGTCCTGTAAACAGAGGAGTAAAGGAAAAACGGTCTCATGCTTAAAACAAACCCCAAAATAATCAAACCCCTTACCTTTGTCGGAATGGTTGAATCCCATTTCTCTGAGCGCTGACAACGAGCCTGATAAGAGCAATGTGTTGGGAAGTGGAAGTCATGGAGAATGATAAAACCAAACCCATTGCAGTGAAAAGGCATTTAAATCCACCTTCGAGGCACTGGCAACCCCTCCGTGCTGCTGAGAGGCAGGTGGAGAGCTCTGCATCGAGAATGGGAGGGCTGATGGGATGAAAAGCCTTGATTCCATTGAAAAGAGACAGGGAAAGTCATGGAAAGACACAGAAATCAGAGATCATATTGACAGCAAGGAGAGGGATGTGACGCTGTAGAGAGTGGAAGTGTCATCTTTAATTACCAAGCCAGCAGCCCCTCAGGTCAGGGGCATGGAATGTTCTCCTACCCTGGGTGCTTCAGAAGGGGGAGATTCCCAAAGCTGGGAATTTCAGGGGTATATGGAATAGATTAAGAACCTCATTTTCAAAGGGCTGAATGTTCCTACATCTCCTTGTGTGGCCCTTTCTCTAAATCCTTCCCTTTTGTGATCGGAACAATAAAGATTTAAAAAAACCTCATAGGCATTAAAAAAAACAAAAACAAAAAACAAACCCCAACAATGTGAATTAAAACATCTTCAGGAATAATAAAGCAACGAAAATGTCTCATTGGACTTTTTGCAATACAGAAAATATGCACAGCTATGTCATTAACAAAACCTAAATGCCTCAGTTGAAGTTGTTTCTTTTTAGGGCTGGTTTAGATAAATTCAAAGAGCCCCCAAAGCAGCAGGTGACGTGTGACCTCGTGTGCCAGTTCACAGGCAAACAATGCAAGGCCCAGCTGCCAACACCAATTTCAACACACCTTTAAAAGTCCAGCCACTGTTTACCCCCTAGATTTGAGATTGAGCAGAAAGAAGAAATCAAAGCATTCATTTTTAGGGGAATATTACCTAGAAAATTCAGGTAGTAGCTTCTACAATACAAGTGAAACCCAGACCCAATTAGTGGTGGTTCCTAATGAAAATACCCATAATCCTTGAGCCTCCCGGCCCAATTTGGAAATATACTTAATATTCAAAATACAATTACTTACTGCAGAGCTGTAATTTCAGTATTTCTAATGGTAAGGACAAAGAAATACCTCGACAGGGCATTCCTACCACTGTCCTTGGTTTAGATAGTGAGATTTTAAACACTGACCATCCTGGAAGGGTGGGAATTCAAGGCAGGTAACTCCATCCACCAGACAAAAGAGGGATGTCAAAAGCCATAACTATTCTGGCTGAACCAAATTCAGAGAAAAATAGCTGGATACCAATTCTGGGAAGGAAGGAAAGGCAGTGGGCCTGTTTTCTCTGACAGCACACATCATACCAGTGGTGGTTTGCTCAGCCTCTCTGGCCATGCACACAAAGACTCTGCAAGCAGCTTAACTGGAATGGTAGAGCAATTATTTCTCGCCTGCTACACATTCCAAACACATGGAATACAGCTGCCAGTTGAGGAGCCCCTTAACGAAGCCAAGGCACAGCCTTTATCCCCCATGGATCATCCATCTCCTCAGGGATGCTCAGTTGCATCATCCCTCAGCATCAACACCAGGGTGGCACCAGTGACACCCTGGCCAAGCCCTCAACGATCCTCTTGACTCTGAACTCCCTTCCCTGCTGTTCCTTCTGATGATTATTATTTTTCCTTTAGGGTTTTATGGTTTTCCATGCAAATGTTTTTCCTTCTTGAATGCTGGATCTTGCCTCAGAAACTCTCCCCTACCCCAGAGCGTGGCCACCAGCAACTGAGCTCAGGGAGGGACAGGAGGGGACACACAGAGAGGTGGCATTACCCAGGATAAGAGAAAGTGGGCAGGAATGCACTGACTTTATTTAATTTAATAGCACATACAGGCCACTGCCCCTCTTTATGGGCAGCGGGTGATGCGTTAATTATTTTATGGATAATTTCTGACTCACCATCAGAAGGACACAGCCAAACCCTTACAAGACCATGACAGGCCCTGGTGACTGTGGGTTTTTGGATGGTGCACTCACACCTTTTCCAGTTCATTATAAAGGAGAGAAACTCTGTAAAATTCTGTGAAACAAATGGAATTTTGACCTAAAGCACCACAAAGTTTCACTTCCCCACCTGAAAGCAAATCTAGAGGATAGGAAACAGGGATAAATTTGCCAGGCACTTTTTGCTCCCCTATCTGTCAGCCTTTCCCTCCCTTCCCTGCTCCCAGCCACGCACACAGGGAGCTGCCAAACACTCTTCATTCCCCAGCAGACACAAAAGCAGCATGTGCTCCACTCTGTTTTCCCACTGACTCTGCTCTTGCCTGAAGGTGCCTTCCCCTGCTCCATCATTTTGTGTTAGGAGAGAAGAGAAATGCAAGTGGCACTCCTTTGATAGCTGTGCTGCAGGTAAATTATCTGGTGAAACAGGTGAGCACTTGGCTCTCCTCCCTTTCATTTTTCTTACGGTGCAAATGAAATGTAATGGCTCCACTGATTTATTATTAGCAGCAGAATGTAACACAGCTATCACCTGACACTGTCTGTGCCTGCACAAATCCTTGGCTCAATGACAAACCCCCTGCCATGTGGCTTTAGGTCCCCCCTGAACCTCTGCCCCACAGCTACACCAACTTTTCGACAGGAAAAAAAATTCCTACGGCCCCACATCTCCACTGGGAGGCTCCCCGTGGCTTCTGGGACACATCCAAGCTGCGAGCTGCCATTCCCAAATTAGATGAAGGCTCCAGCATGGGGACACGTGAGCTCAGCTCTTCCTTTGGGGCAAGAGGGGTCCATGGGGATGATGGATGGCAGGGCAGGGCAGGGCATGGCATAGACAGCTCATGCCTTGGAAATCCAAACACAGAATCATGGAATGGTTTGGGTTGGAAGGGACCTTAAGGATCATCTCATCCCACCCTGCCATGGGCAGGGACACCTTCCACCAGCTCAAGTTGCTCCAAACCCCATCCAGCCTGGCCTTGGACACTTCCAGAGATCCAGGGGCAGCTTTTCTTGGCAACCTGTACCAGGGCCTGCCTGCTGCCTCAAAGCCAGGAATTCCTTCCCAATATCCCACCTATCCCTGCCCTCTGGCAGTGGGATGCCATTCTCCCTTGTCCCATCAAAACCCATCCCCATGCTCCGGCCCGCAGGACAGGGGTGGGTCAACACTGCCCACCCTCATTTTTTATGCAACACACCTTCTAGTTGTTCCCTTTAAAATTTTTTTCCCCTCATTAAACAACAGAAATCATGGAGGGAAAGGAAGGAGAAAGAGGAGGGGGGGGAAAAAGAACATCTTCAGTGCAGACATCAGAAGGTTGGGAGCAGAGGGATGTGGCTCCTGCTCCCACGCGGGGCTCTGCGGTCACTGCTCACTTCCAATTAGCTCCCACCACCAGCTAATGCTCCCTGGCAGCCAGAAACAAGGAGCTCTGGAGAAAAACAAGCTCCACGCAGAGACTTTGGGTTTGTTTTTTCATGGTACTACCATGGCCTGCAGGAAGGGAAAGTGTCCCCGCTGAACTCGGGTAGCTCTGCCTTAGATAACACTGCCAGAGCCTGGCACAGAGCAGCCCCTCTCCATGGGCATGTGCCACCAGAGGTGCCCACGGTGGCATCAGCCTGTCCCCACCGACGGGGAGCTGGAATTGTCCTGCAGCTGCTCTGGGAGAGCCTCAGAGGCACCAAGGACATGGCAGAGAAAATTGTGGAAACAGAGGCACAGAATCACGGAATGGTTTGGATTGGGAGGGACCTCAAAGATCATCTCGTTCCACATCCTGCCATGGGCAGGGACACCTTCCACCAGTCCAGATGGCTCCAAGCCCTGTCCAACCTGCCCTTGGACACTTCCAGGGATCCAGGGGCAGCTTTTCTTGGCAATCTGTGCCAGGGCCTCCCCAGTCTCCCAGCCAAGAATTCCTTTCCAATATCCCACCTACCCCTGCCCTCTGGCAGTGAGAAGCCATTCCCTGTGTCCTGTTCCTCCATCCCTTGTCCCCAGTCCCTCTCCAGCTCTCCTGGAGCCCCTTTAGGCACTGGAAGGGGCTCTCAGGTCTCCCCGGAGCCTTCTCTTCTCCAGGGGAACCTCTCCAGCTCTCCCAGCCTGTCCTTACAGGAGAGAGGCTCCAGCCCTGTGCTTGCCACTAAACAAACCTCAACTCCACATTTCTCAAGTCTTTCATAGCCAGGTAAATAAACAAGCTATTTAACTCCACCACTTCTCATTGAAGTGTTTGAATACAAAGCCACACACACTTGAAATGAAAAAAAAATATTAAAGCTGTCACCTGAGAAACAGAATTTACAGTAAATATTCATGTCTGAAGAATACACATAAAAAAACCCAAGGGAAATTAAAAATCCTATAAATAGCCTCACTGGAGAACAGCTGGATAGATCCCGTACAATAACCAAGTATTTACACCAATCCACATGTTTCTGCAGCCCTGAGAAGATGGCAATTGCAAGCCTGAAATTCAGTTTAGAGTCATGAAAAGTACAAAGGGAGACTGAGAGGACATTGAAATGTCAGCACAGCTGGACCTCACGCTTCCCACTACCCCTAAAAACTGTGGAACCAGAGGAAAACTCAGAGTTTCAGAGCTCACCAGCACTCAAGTGCCCGCTGTGTTTTTCACGGGCATTTTCTCCACATGCTCCAATTTATTGCTTTGTCCCAAGGGGAGGTGGAGACACAAACTGGAAAATGCCTTACCTGCTTTGTGCAGAGGGAAGCAGAACCCACAGCTGGATGCAGAGGAATGCAGGATGCACAGCTGGATGCAGAGGGATGGAGGACGGAGAGCTGGGTGCACAGGGATGCAGGACCCACAGATGGGTGCAGAGGGATGCAGGATGCACAGCTGGATGCTGAGGGATGCAGGATGCACAGCTGGATGCTGAGGGATGCAGGATGCACAGCTGGATGCTGAGGGATGGAGGATGCACAGCTGGATCCAGAGGGATGCAGGATGCACAGCTGGATGCAGAGAGATGCAGGATGCACAGCTGGATCCAGAGGGATGCAGGATGCACAGCTGGGTGCACAGGGATGCAGGACCCACAGTTGGATGCAGGACCCACAGCTGGATGCAGGACCCACAGCTGGATGCACAGGGATGCAGGATGCACCACTGGATGCAGAGGGATACAGGACCCACAGCTGGATGCAGAGGGATGCAGGACCCACAGATGGGTGCACAGGGATGCAGGATGCACAGCGAGATGCAGAGGGACAGGAAGGCTGCCTCCACCACCCATCCTCCTGTAAGACCTGCTGCAGTGGGGTATCTCTTGTCCATGTCTGTGCCCAGAGTGCCTTGCCCTGAATTTAAATACATTCCTGCCATCCTTTCCTCTGCCTTCAACTTGAGGGTAAAATACTTCAGGTTTGAATCCCAGAATAAAACAGGTTGGAAAAGTCCTCTGAGCCCATCAAGTCCAACCATTCCCCATCACTAGCCCATGTTCCCAAGTGCCACATCCACGTAGCTTTTAAACCCCTCCAGGGACAGGGACTCCACCTCTTCCCTGGGCTTTCTGTTTTGTCCCAAAAGCATTCCACAGCCCAGCCCAGGATGGGAATTGCAGGATCAGAAGAGGATGACTCCTGTAACACTATGTACTGCCTCAATCTGGTCTACATGTATTTAAACACCAAAGCAGCTGTAACTTTTGTAAGAGATTTTTCTGCTTATTTCACCCGATTTTGTCAATACATGCACAAGAAATGACTTGTTTAGACAAATAACCTTTGGCAAAATTAGGTAATTATGAACATCCATCACAGGTCCACTGGCATCAACAACACAACAAAAAGCTTCTCGCATAGAATGATTCCCAAAAAGGCCACATGAATGGATAGGGAAGATGTCTAATGTGAAGCAAGAAGAGACAACAAAATGAGGTATTTTATATTAAAAATGTGTGTTTTCATGTGTGTGCATGAATACACATACACATATGCACTCACATAAATCTCTCATTCATATACCATAAAAATAAACATATGCACTGTAAACATTTCATCATTTCCCCCTATAAAGTCACAAGTCACAGAAACCCTAGGTAAAGAAAAATGCCTTTGTTAAGACCAAACTGAATTTGAAGACATTTTTAGCCTCAGAGACATTTCAGTAATCATAAATGTCAATTATGGAAACCAGCTTAAGAACTGACCTTTGTGTTGAGCTTCCCCCTGAAAATAAATCTGATTAAAAAGCAAACCGATCTGTTGTGGTTTCGTGCGGGGCTGACGGGAACTGCTCTGTGCAAACACCACCCTCTCACTCCCATTGCCCCCTCTCAGGAAAAAGGGAATAAGGGCTTCTCCCTCTTGTACTGGCACTGGGAGTTACTTCCACTAAAGAAATTCAAGCTACTTTGTCAAGAAGTGAAAATCACTGCCCGTTGAAATGTGTTTTCTCATCTAATGTAGAAACTTGACGTCTCTGAGCTTCTCGTGTTGGAAGGGCCTGTGGTGCTGCTGGCAGGGCTGAGCAAAGGGGCTGGTTCATCCCTGCCTTCAGTGCTGGGAACCCATCCCCTGGAAACCCTGCTAAAGCCCTGGAAAAGCTTTGCTATGGAAGAGGTCACCTTTCCAAGCAGAAATGGGGATGTGAATGCCATCTGAACTGGGACCTGTGGGCGTGGAGGCAGCAGGAGAGCTGGCAGGAGCACAAACAGTGATAAAATGTACCAGGTCATCCCAATCCCACCACGTCCACTCAGGGCACTGAGGTGGGGAAAGCCAGGGACTCACTTGAAACCTTTTAGGGATGGATTCCCACCGAAACAGGGCAGATGAAAGGCACACAAGATCCCACCACTTTGGTTAAAATCAAACCACCTCCTTGTCCTGTGTTGCTTCATAGGGAGCCCTTCTGCATTAGCTCAGCCGAGCTGCAAACAACAGGACAAGGAGTTCCCATGGCACTGGGAGGCTCTGACACCCAACTGGAATGCAAGGGAAGAGAGCAAACCATGAGAAATCACATCCTTCCCAGCTCACTGCTCAGAGCCTGCCACCGAATCAGCGTCTGCATTTGCTGAGCTGTGTTTGCACCACACCTTGAGGAGGGCAGTGATTTGTTCCCCCTGGGTTCTGCAGGAGTCACAGCCTGGAAGCTGCTGGATTGTAAAAACGGTGACAATTTGGGTCTGAGAGCGAATCTGAGAGTCTGATTTTCAACTCCCAGGCTCGGGTTGTGCATTTGTAAAACACATACACATCTATGGATGAGATTTAGAGTCTGTACTGTAAGACCCATTTGAAAGTGCAGCTCTTGTTTGAGGAGTCTCCCAGGGCCAAATTATAACACTCGCATGAGCACAGGAATTTGCAAAGGAAAACGTGTGAAAACAAACACCTTATCAGAAACACAATTTACAGGCATCCAGTTAAAGGTCAATGTGAAAGCCCTACCCATCCTTCAGAAAGCAAATGGAACAGAAAAGAGGAGAACTCACCGGCATCCCAGAGCCATCTCCCAGGCAGGCAGCAACAGGAGCAGTCTCTAAAGCAAAACTCAATTAAATAAAAGACTTACAGAATTAAAGTAGTAATACACTATTGATTGCCCATGGAACGAGTATCTGACTGGCTGCAGCCAAGAGCCCTTCCGCGAGTGTTCCTCTTGAAGGGGGATTATATTAACAAAACCAAGAGGGAAGTGGAGGATGGGATCCAGGAGTAAACTCTGAGATGCTCCGGCAGCTGATTTTATAGCAGGAAAAAGGGTGTTTGTTTGATCCAAAGTGACACGGTGCTTTAAGGCAAAAATATGAGAACATCTAATTGACCATTCGAGCCGCTTTTTATGAGAAAGGCAATTTTTCTGCCTTTGTAACAACAGCGTTGTTTTACTGCCGTGTAAAGTCACTTCTGCTTGCAACTTGCATCATGTAGCAGGCACTTGAGGTGGAAAACATTACCTAAAACTCATTTGTTTTCTGAAGTGTTCAGCAACAGATAACTTAAAGATACACAAGCCATCATCGCAGACATGGGCAGCATACAGGATGGGTGGCTGAGCTCCCAGCTGCAGAAATAACCACATCAGCACAATGAAACATCTCAGCTTTATCATGATTTCCCCCCAAAATTACTTAGGAAAAAAAGGAAGTGTATAAGTAACCCTCTATAGAGTGCAACAGCTCCCAAAATTCTGCAGGGAGGATGAAAAATACCTGGGAAATGTATTCATTTTCTTAGACGAGGTTTTTAAAATAGTATTTTATTTTTTTGAGTCAGTGGTATATTTAAAAACAATCTACTGTAAGAATAAAAAGATTGTAGATAGTAAAAAACAAAGGTGTGATGACAATAAAAAACACTAGAGTATAAAGTTAGTTTCCTTCCTCCCTCCCCAAGTCCCACCCCATCATTGTCTGAAATTTCTCAGAGCTTAATATCTGAAAAAAATGCCTTTTTTTTTTTTTACACTTTCAGTAATTAGGAAATTAAAAATACATAAGGCATTCCTTGTAGGCACATTAATCCATTATTACATGAAAAGCAGGCACCATAAAAAGGAAAACATTCTAAAAACCATCATATATACAAACGCTGTACAGAATGATGGCACAAGGACAAAGTGATTCCGTTCAGTTCATCCTAATCCAACAGGAAATATTACACATTAAAGAGAGGAAAAAGCTCTTCCCATTCCTGCACTCAGCTTTTAGGTTCAGAATGCCCAGGAGTCTCCTACCTGCCCACTCCTCTGCTCCCCCATACTCGTGCCCACTGGCAGCTTCAAGGCTTCCCTGCTTTGCTCCCTGATGGACACCCAGAAGATCCCACTGAATGAAAATGCCAATGGCTGAGCACCAACAACTAATTTCATAAAGCCCATTAGTCATGGCATCAGAGAACACACTGAGCTGGAAGGGACACACAAGGAGTCCAACCCCTGGCCCTGCACAGACAGCCCAACAATCCCACCCTGTCCCTGTCCCATTGTCCAAAGGCTCCTGGAGCTCTGGCAGCCCTGGGGCCATGCCCACTGCCCTGGGGAGCCTGGGCAGTGCCCACCACCCTCTGGGGGAAGAGCCTTTTCCTGAGATCCAACACAAACCTCCCGTGACACACCACCAGCCATTTCCTCAAGTCCTGTCAGTGGTTACAAGACCCTCCACTGCCCATTGTGAGGATGTTGAAGACCACCAAGTCTCCTCTTCTCCAGCTGGATATCCCAAGTGCCCTCAGTGTCCTCACACGCTGCCCCTCCAGGCTGTTCCCCATCCCCGTGTCCCTCCTTTGGACACTCCAATGGCTCAATCCCTTCCTTCCATTGTGTCCCCCCCAAACAGCCCCAATGTCACAGATGAAGCCACCCCAGTGCAGAACAGAGTGGGACAATCCCCTTCCGATGCACCACAGGGCAGGGATGTCCCTCCTGGCTCCAGGGCACTGCTGGCTCGTGGCCAAGTGGCCACCAACCAGGACCCCCAGGTCCCTTTCCCAGCACTGCTTCCCAGCATCTCATTCCCTGTCCGTCCATCAGGGGTTGCCCCATGCCAGGGGCAGAATCCAGTACTTCCCCCTGTTGAACTTCCCATGGCTGGTGATTCCCAGCCCTCTGATCTGTCCAGNCTGATCTGCTCTGCAGGGCCTGCAGGGCCTCCCTGCCCTTGAGGAACTCAACAGCTCCTCCCAGTGTTGTGTCACTAGCTCAGTGTCCCTCCCAGTGCTGCGTCCAAGTCCCTGATGAAGCTGTTGAAGAGCACAGGTCCCTCTGGAACCCCACTAGTGACAGGTCACCAGCCTGATGTCACCCCAGTCACTGTCACCCTCTGTGCCCGACCCATGAGCCAACTGCTCACACACCACAGGGGGTTTATCCAGCTGTGGGATGGACAGCTTGTCCAGAAGGATCCTGGGAGAGACAGGATCCAAAGCTGTACTGAAATCCAAAAAGATTCCATCCACTGCCTTCCCTTGATCAGCCAGGTGGGTTACCCTGTCCTAAAAGGCAACCAGGTTGGACAAGAAGGACTTTCCCCTCCCGAAGCTGTGGTGGCTGTGACAGATGACTGCATTGTCCTCCAGGTATTTCTCAATGCCTCCCAGAATAATCTTTTCCATGATTTTACCAACCACTAACGTGACACTGACAGGCCTGGAGGTCCTGCTTCTTGCCCTTCTTGAAAACTGGGATAACATTTGCCACCTTCCAGTCAGGACCACCCTGGATTCCCAAGACCACCAAAAAATCATCGAGAGAAATTTTGTGATGACATCAGCAGCCCCTTGAGGATTCTGGGACGAATCCCATCAGGGCCCATAGATTAGCAGGGATCCAGCTGGAGCAGCAGATCCTACACAATTCAGGGTTCACTGGGAGTTGATCATTTTGCAGTCCTGGTCCTCCAGCTCAGGCATGGAGACCCCCTTGGTCCATCACCCAGACAGAGGCAAGGGAAGTGTTAAAACCCCTCTGCCTTATCCCTGTCCCCATGTGGGAGGTGCCCATTCCCATCCTGGAATGGGTCAATGACATTCCTACACTGCTTTTAATGCATTCAAAAAAACCCTTTTTATTGTCCCCCACATTTCTGGCAGCTCCAACTCCAGTTGAGCTTCAGCCACACAAACTTCCTCCCTGCAGTGGTGAGCAGCATCTCTGTGCTCTTCCCACGTCACCTGACCTTGCTTCCACTGGGCACACCTTCCTTTTCCACCTTCTTTCCANCAGGGTTCACTGGGAGTTGATCATTTTGCAGTCCTGGTCCTCCAGCTCAGGCATGGAGACCCCCTTGGTCCATCACCCAGACAGAGGCAAGGGAAGTGTTAAAACCCCTCTGCCTTATCCCTGTCCCCATGTGGGAGGTGCCCATTCCCATCCTGGAATGGGTCAATGACATTCCTACACTGCTTTTAATGCATTCAAAAAAACCCTTTTTATTGTCCCCCACATTTCTGGCAGCTCCAACTCCAGTTGAGCTTCAGCCACACAAACTTCCTCCCTGCAGTGGTGAGCAGCATCTCTGTGCTCTTCCCACGTCACCTGACCTTGCTTCCACTGGGCACACCTTCCTTTTCCACCTTCTTTCCAAAAGAAGATCCCTGCTCAGCCAAGCCACCCTCTGCCTTGTCTGCCCGACCTACATCATTTAGGAATCGTCGCCGTGCCCTCAGGAGGTGATGTTTGAGAAGCAACCAGCACTGATGGACCTCAGCACCTGCAAGAATGTGTTTCCAGAGGACTTTCCTCCCTCATTCCCTGAGCACCTGGATCTGCTCTCCTCCTGTCCAGGGCTGAGGTTTTGCTGCCACTTTTCCTCCTGTCACCAGAGACTTCAAACTCCATCGCTGTGGCCGAGACGGCCAAACGAGGTTAGTTGTAACGCAGACCAATTAAAGAGAAGGCACATTTCACAAATAAATCGTGCCTGATTTTCAGCCCTGGGCTCAAGTCCCTGTTACCTGGGGAAATCCTACAGCAGCCTCACCTCCCCGTGAAGCCTCTCCACGTGCACTGAATTCAGTGGGAATATCACCATCGGTTCCTACAGACACCGGGATCAGGTACAAAAAGCTCAGCTCACTTTCAACTGCAGAGCTACCCAAAGGCTTCAGGTACAAAACATCCAGCTCTGATTCGAATCTCCACAGCCAGCTCCGTGCCTGGCCTTCCTCAGGAGCAGGGAGAAGGTTTAGGAAGAGGGCACTGTCAGTTGATGGACGCCTCCAGGTCTCAAGTAGAAATCCAGAGTTCTTTCAAGTTCTGGGAGGGCATAACCCCCCCGAAGAGAGGGGATGGATGTAGTGTTGGGTCCACGGCTAGAAATGGATTTCTTACAGAGTTAGAGTCATTGCACTAAGTGTTAGATACTGCACACCTGAATGAGGTAAACATTATAGGCCAGAAAATACTTAGGGGAATGAATTGCGACAGCTTTCTCTTTGGACAGAAGAACCCGCTTCCTTCTTCACTGGACAATCCCAGAGTCAACAGACGTTTGCTTCCGAGTCGTCTTTGGAGGTGGAGGCGGCGGAGTCTTGCTGGGCAGAGGAGGTGGCAGGTGCTGGAAGAAAGCAATTTGGACAGATGACATCGGCACTGCACGGAGTTTGGAAGCATGTCCTGGTTCATACAGACCCGTGAGAGCCAGCAGGTGAGGCTGCAGCCCCCAGCTCACCAAAACCTCCCTGCAGAACCTGCTGCTGTGGACACCAGGCTTTAAACATCACTTCCATTTTTGACAATGGGAAAAAAATAAATCTCTCAAGGGTTCAGGATTAATTAGCTCAATATTTCAGGAGAAATCTTTCGAAAGCACTGGAGAAGTTTATAATTCCCCACTTTATATCATGATAGGATATTGATTCCTTGGTGTGTATTGATTGCCCTCAGCCTCCAGGCACTTGGAGCTTAAAAACCAAGCTGAAGCAACGGCTTCATTGCTTTTCCATTCGGTTTTGGATTTTGCACATTTAGAACAGAAATCATTACAAATAAAAAAAAAAAAAGAAAGAAGGGAAACAATTTAAAACCACTTAAAGAGATAAGTAAGTTGCAATTTATGATCACACAGTTATAATTAAAATATTCAAAATAGAAATGCAGACTGTTCACAGACATGTATTTTAAATCACTTCATGCATCACACATCAGAAGAGCACCCCCAGTTAGAATCATCCACTAATCGAACAATTTAAAAAAGCCATCATGGAAATAAAGATTTTTTTTTAATAATGTTAAATCATAGACATGACAAAATCAGTTTTGGTTTTAAAAACTACCCAAAGATGCTGTCCTTTTAAGAGCTGCCCAAAGACGCTGTCCTTTTAGGAGGTACCCAAAGATGGATAGCTCTTTTAAGAGGTACGCAAAGATGCTGTCCTTTTAAGAGGTACCCAAAGATGGATAGCTCTTTTAAGAGGTACCCAAAGATACTCTCCTTTTAGGAACCACCCAAAGATGCTGTCCTTTTAGGAGCTACCCAAAGATGTTGTCCTTTTAAGACCTACCCAAAGATGCTGTCCTTTTAGGAGCCACTCAAAGATGGACAGCTCTTTTAAGAGGTACCCAAAGATGCTGTCCATTTAGGAGCCACCAAAGATGCTGTCCTTTCAGAAGCCACCCAAAGATGGTGTCCTTTTAAGAGGTACCCAAAGACGCTCTCCTTTCAGGAGGTACCCAAAGATGCTGTCCTTTCAGGAGACAGCAGACGCTGTCCTTTAGGAACCACCCAAAGTGCTGTCCCAAAAAGCTGGGCGGTTCAGGGTGATGCCAGGGCACCTCAGCCTCTCCTCCTAATGCTCCTGCAGCCTCGTGACTGGGAGTTTTACTGGGAGTTTTCAGAGCTGTGTAAGAGTAGAAGGAAAAAGCATCTTTAAGGTGACTAAACACTCGATTCCAAGCAGGTTTTAAGAAGGTGAAGCTACAAATCCAGACTGAAGAGAACTGTAAGGCTGCAAACCGGCTGAGCCAGGGAGGCTGGATTTGAGCTGGAATACTTTTCCTGTATCCTGCCTGGACAGAACTACTTTCCAGTCTGTTTCACAAGTTTTCTCACTGGTCCCAACCCTCCCTGCTGGCAAATGAAGAGGGATCCCACAGTACCACGAGGTAAGCCATGCCCTGAGCTCATGTCTCCGTTTCCCAGCCTCTCCAGCAGCACCACGGCATGGATGTGCCTGTTCCCACCTCTCTCCTTGGCTACAAAATGCTTTCTGAGACGGCACCTTGGAAATATCTGGGTTTCATCTGCTGCTCAAGGAGAGACTCTGGACCAAGAGAAAGGCACTTGGAGCCATGGGATGGAATGCTGTGCTCCCCTGCCTGCACCCACACCTGGCACCTGGGGACATGGGGCAGTGGTGGCCCTGGGAGTGATGGGTTGGACTCGCTGATCTCTGAGGTCTTTTCCAAACTAAATGATCCTGTGATTTTCCAGAGGAGGCTTCAAATTGGCACTACGTATCTCGACTTCCAGTGGGACATGACAACCTCTGAGCTGGAAAAGCAAGTGAGCAAACTAACATGAAAAGCAGATGATGTAAGAATTTAATGTTACTAAATGCCAGGCTGAAGGTTTGGTTGGTTTTTAGTTCAAATGCCTCTGCTGATCAGCCTCTGAAGTGTTGCTGTCAGAACTGTGAAACGTTCCCTCCACCTGAGCAAACACTTGCCATGTCAACTCCTGAATCCCTACTGAGACAGCCGAGTAAGGGTTGGATCGTCAGTTGGGATCTGAAGGTTTCCAACTCTTGGAGGACCTGCTTAATTACAGTCCTGGATCCAGGCAGGGGCTCTGGGCAAACCTTGGGAATGGCTGGTGGTCTGCAGAACATCAACGCACAACAACTGCCCATGGAGATGCCATTTGTTTCAGAACTCAAGAAACAGGGGCCCCTCTAAAATAATTACAAAATAGAAAACTTTCCTCTGTGCTCTGCTCTCGGATGATCTCCTTAACTTCATATTTATCACCAGGAAAAAAAGCCCGAGCTCTGCTGATAGCATCATTTGTGAAAATCCATTTTGAATTTAAATAACGCCACATTGGCAATAATTCTCAATTCAATTAGATCAAAGGCATTTCTCAACCAAATGAGCCCTTCATATTGATCAGAGAACAATCAGATCAGCCCTGAAAAACCTGCTTCCGAAGAACAGATACAATGAGAATAAGCTAAATATATATGCTATAAATAACGAGCTCAAAATCTACCAGAGCTCACATTCTGCAAGCAAATTAGGCAGAAAGAAATAACAGAGATAGGTAGATAATTATTATAATTGAATTTACAATTTCCATTAGAAAGTTGGATAAATTTAGCACATGTTCATTTATATAATAAGCTACCAAAGAATACATTAAGTAGATGTGTGAGGCTGGTTGGGGGGACATTATTGAGGAATTAGCACCACAAAACATGCCACTGTGGAACTGCAAATGCAGCCACTGCTCCCAGGGCTTATCCACCCTCCCTTTCATTCCAGGACAGGATGAAATTCAGGCACACTTCCTCTCTGCCTTTACTACCACACTCAGAAAACCATTATCAGGCTTGTAAAGTTCCTTTTCGCTACGCTTCCCCTTAGAAACTTTAAAATAAAAATAGAGTTTCCCTTGATTTTACATTTAATTAAGAGCAGCTTTGCAGAGTCTGTGTTTATATCTCAGTGGTTAATTGGGAATCCTGAAGCATCTTTCTCCTTCCTGACAAACTGACAGAGATGGCTGGTTCACATCCCAACCTATTTTGGGCAGAATCCTTGACTCACGGGGACCTCAGGGGAAGCAGAAACCTTATGTAAAAGGCACATCTGCAACACAGAAACAATCTGTTCCTTCTGCTTCAAACATGAAATTGCTCCCATTTGTTTGCCTCTTTTTTTTTCCTTCCCCTCAGACAGAAAAGAATCAGGTTCAAAAACATTTGTCTCCCTTCTCTTCCAGATATAAACTCACTGTTCAGGATGGAGTAAAAACCAATTTCAGAAGATGAGAAAATACATCTTTTTTTTTTCTCCTCCGAAGGAGCAAAACTGTTTTTCATTCAGAAAATACAAAAAAAAAAATCTAACAAAATTAGATTTCCAAAAATGGTCCTTGTGGCACTGTACGGGATTTATCCCTTCATTCTTTTTCTTTGGAATTCACGGTCATCAATGCAACAAGCTCTGGAGATCCAACGAGATGCACTTCAGGTTGGAAGGATTAATGGATCTAATTAGGTCAGAAGCAAGAGAAGTGGGATGTAAATAGGCTATCGGCTCCCCAGCACTGTAAATGCTTCCACACCCTGAGCCCTGAGCTGCTCCCCCAGCACAGAGCTGAGCAACCTCACGAGCAGCAGTGAAAAATAACATCTGCAGTGAAAAAGAGCCTTCCAGGGCAAGGTCCTGGCAGGGTGACACTCCCGTTGTGAAGGGGTGACAATGCACCAGCAGAGAGAACAACCCACCTGCACTGAGGTGACCCAAACTGCACACAGCTTAAGCTAATTGGCTGCTTGACCCAGGGAGCAAAGTTGGGTGGAAAACCTGGTGGAAACTGGTGGAAAACGCATGTTTAAACCCTGTTGTTGTCCGTCACTTGTTAGAGTGTCCTCTGGCTGTGTCACAGCCCTTCTTGCTGTCCTACATCACCCATTAGAGTGTCCTCTGGCTGTGTTGCAGCCCTTCTTGCTGTCCTACATCACCCATTAGAGTGTCCTCTGGCTGTGTTGCAGCTTCCTGCTGTCCTACATCACCTGTTAGTGTCCTCTGGCTGTGTCACAGCCCTTTCTGCTGTCCTACATCACCCATTAGTGTCCCCTGGCTGTGTCACAGCCCTTCCTGCTGTCCCATATCACCCATTAGAGTGTCCCCTGGCTGTGTCACAGCCCCTCCTGCTGTCCTGCATCACCCATTAGAGTGTCCTTTGACTGTGTCACGGCCCTTCCTCCACTGTTCTTAGGGAAAAAATAGGAATTTAAAGACTCCCTCTGTGGAGATGCCCTCGGTGTGTTCCCACCTGCCCTGTGTGAGCATTGCCACCCACTGGCAGTGGGAATGATCCCCCCAAATGGGCAACACAGAATTGCTTTGAGCATCTCAGAGCAGATCATTCCCCATTACTGCACTAAATCTGAATAACCAGCCTGAATGACCCTCATACAGCAGGATCCCAGCAAGTCAAACCAGGCACCAAACGGGACTGTTCCTCTCCTCCAGCCTTCACCATCCCTCCCATCCAAGGTCTACCTAAGCTGGATTGATGGAGATGTTCTCATCCCAACCATTATCCAATCCTTAGTAAGTGTTATAGCCAATATCATAAACCCAAGTGCTCCTTTGTCTATTTTCTTGGCGCTCCCTCCTCGCTGTGGATACAAAGCAAGAGGTTCATTTGTATGCAAGGGGGAGGATGAACCCATAAAGAATGATAAGTGCCTAAAGGAATCCCTTCATGTAATAATAATCCTTGCAGGAGTCATAGACTCCTTTTTTTTTTATGTTCCCATATATTATTAAGAACATTTTTAGCAGAGCAAATCACAAGGTGCAAGAAAACATATATAGAAGGATCTCACAGTTAACAACGAGTAGGGGAACCACCAGAAAATTGTAATGAGGTGTTTGGATAAAGGACTTAGGGCAGGCAAGGTAACAGTGGACTCCAGGTGATCGAAGGATGCTGTCTCAGACACTAAATGACAGACTGCCTGCAGCTGGACTGGAAGCAGCTGGGGCATTTCTGGCTGCCAGTTTTTCAGGTCACTACAGCACTTGGCCTTCCTAACCCCCTGCAAGGCAACCAGAGGAAAAACCCCAATAATTCCTTGCACAAGGAGATATTCCCAGTTTAAAAGCCACTATGATAATCTTATCTCTAATACGTTTTACTGATTTTTCTTCACCGATACTAAGCTGGTGTAATTTCAAAGCTGATCAGTTTACCAGGCAGAGAATGATCAAGTTATGAATTATGGAGCTATTTGACCCATGAAACAGAAGGCATTAAAACCACGGAGAGGGATTTAATCACAGCAGCAATAAGAATTTACCCATCTGATCTTTCATGTCCAGCACTACCCATTTCCTTTACGTTCTTTAACAGCTTCCTTCCTACAAGGCTGATGAAATAAAGGCACAGAGCAATGGTTATAAGATTAGAAACCTTTTCTAAAATGAATTCCAGAACCAATACATGGTGGCTTTGTGACAAAACTGCTTTGGATCCTTCCTCCAGACTTTGAAAGTACATTCCCTCGCCTTGGCAAGTTTATAAAAATGCAGATGCTGAAGAACATTTTGGGCAGTTAGATAAGATGTACATTTTGGACAGAGAGATAAGAAGATGCAAATTTTGGACAGCGAGATAAGAAGATGCAAATTTTGGACAGTTAGCCAAGGAGATGCAACCTAAATCTGACTGCATTTCTTAGCTGTGCTTAAATCCTGAGGCCCTTCAACGCTGCATGTTAAAAGAGGGGGTCTGCATCTACAATGACAAAACATATTAAAAAATTAAGAGGAGTCCGAAAAATCAAGGCTGTAAAGAGCAAAAATATTAAAACCTGACTAAAACTTTGCAGGAAACCAAGGGAGCATATTGCTACTGTTTTATGAAGTTCCATTTAATGATGTGGAAGCGCTGCCCATGGCAGGTCCAGGAGCTGCACAAGGTCACATCTTCCTGAGGCTGAGCCTGAGACCAGAGTCGTCCCCAACCATCCCAGCAAGATGGCATTTGGAAGTCACACAATAACCACCCAACCTCTGTCCCTGGGTGGAAACCCCTGCCAACAGCCTCACGAGGAAGGAAAAAACCACCTCTGGCTACTGGGATTTTCTTCCTCACCGTCGCTTAATTGCTTTCTAACTAAAAATTGAACTTACATAAGAAATCCTGAGCTACCATCATGACCTAAACCTTCAGTACATGACACAAAACGAATTCACTATTCCAGAGCTCCTGCAGGAAGGAGTTCAAGGAATTTGAATTTCTCAGCTCCCTTCCTGAAGGTGGATTCCGGAGCCAGCCCAGCTGCACAGGCTGTAATTTTCCACTCAGAGGGCTGAATTCAGGACAAACGAGAGCCGGTCCCTGAGAGAGACCCCAGGGAAATGGGTTAAAAGTTTAGTCTGCTTTGGTGGAAATGAGAGGGAAAGGGAAAATATTTACTGAAACCACCCAGCCATGGCGAACCACTATGGAAGGGAGGATGGAAATAGAGAATTTTTCAGTAAATGCATATAAAAGAGTAAAACGTGGTATTTTGAACAACACTACTACTATTCCTGAAGTTACTTCTACATCTGTTTTTTCCCCCATTTAGCCTATAAATACTGAATTCCTGCTACAATAGGAATTATTCATACCACTAGAAATAGTTGTAATTTCCACCCCGCAAAAAAACCAAACTTGTCACTGTTGTGCACTGGGAAGGTCTGTGTTAAACACACTAATTCCCTGAGTCAAACCAAATTCCTGCCTGACTCACTCTCTGGTGAGATCAGAAACGCTTTCTCCAGCCACGAAAACTTACTGAAAAGCAAATTACTCAGTAATTACTCACTGCAGTGATGAACTTCAGAGAGCTCCTGGAAGACACCTCTGCAAACAGAGGAGGACTGGTACTACAGAGAATTTTGCCACAAAATAACAGCTTGGTCCCAGAGACTCATTTCAAAGTCAAAGAAAAGAAAACCCCTCGGTTCGGGTTTGTAGAGAAGGCTTTGGTAGTGGAGGGGCTGCAAGGGTTGTTTCTGGGAGGAGATGCCAAAAGGTTCCCCCATGTCCAATGGCAGGACTTATGACCTCGGGGGGTCTCATTGCTCTGATTGGGTTGGCAGTAAATTAAATTAATTTCCCCCAGCTGAGCCTGTCCTGCCCATGATGGTGACTGGTGGGTGAGCTCTCCCTGCCCTTATCTCCACCCAGGAGCCTTTCATTGTATCTTCTCTCCCTGTCCAGCTGAGGAGGGGAGTGACAGAACGTTTTTGGTGGGCACCATCCAGGGTCAGCCCACCACAATCCTGGAAACCTATTTTATTTCTTCATAAAAGAAATCAATGGCCCTTCTCCAAAGTGCTGCTTTAAAGAACAGGACCAAATTATTTTTAAAAGCATCCAAGCAACAAAGTTGTCCAGGTGTGTTTTCCTCAGCAGGCTCAGAGCCCTGTTGGTGCTGAGGAGCTGCTGAGCCCCTTCCCTCCAAGGGCACTCGTGTGTTTGCCTCGGGGGAACGAGGGGCAAGGGAATGTCACCAGAAAGGAGCTGCAGAAAGGAAGGATGGCAGGAACACGTTTTGTTTCCTTTCCTGAGACAGGACTGAGTGGCTGTTAAAGCCAACTTGCTGTTGGTTAAAGCTCCCTCTGAAAACACTTGGCTTAGACTCCCCCAGGAGGAACCCAACCCCTACCAGATGCTGTCCCCTCCCGCTCTCCACAACTCCCTGGATCTGCAGACACATCCAGCAGCAGGATCCCATCTCTCCCATGGCATTGCTCTGGGCACAAAGGCAAAGAGAACGGCAGAGAGCCCACCCTTCCCCATGGGACTCACCCGCTGGTGGGCAGGGGGGGACGTGGGGCTGACCAAATCCTGGCTTTCCATGAGGTTCCCGTAGTCGGCCGTGCTCCCTTTGAGGGGCAGAGGGGGAGGAACGTCCGGGATGTCGGAGCTGGACATCCCATTCAGCTCCAGATCTGTAAAAACCAACACCGAGTTAATCCTTTCAGCAAATGAAGCCAAGAACCACAGAACGGTTCCAAGAATTACACAACGGTTTGGGATGGAAGGGACCTTAAAGACCACCCCATCCCACCCCCTGACATGGGTAGGGACCCCTTCCACCAGCCCAGGTTGCTCCAAGCCCCGTCCAACCTGGCCTTGGACACTTCCAGGGGTCCAGGGGAACTGCCCCGTGGAGTCACGTCGGGCTCGTTTTACAATGCCCTCAAAATACTTGAACGACTTCCCCGTTTTTAACAGAAATGAATTTTTACTTCAGGTTTCACACCCAAATATTCACAGCTTAGCAAATATAATTTTCTCAGCTCTAACTCTCCTTTTTCACCTTGGACATTAAAAGTTTGGGGAAGCGCAATAAGAAAATATAACCGAGCTGAGTTTTATTGAACTTCCCCCAGCGAAATAAAAGCTTCTTGTTAATAAAATGCACAAATGAAAGCCCAGAATTAACTACATCTCCCTCCAAAACTTGCAGGCTCCAGGTAACTCTATAATAAATGAGCAGCCATTAGATGTTGAGTAAATAAAATCACGCACGAGAAAGTACCAAACATTTATTATTCCTGTTTGCTGGGGAGAAAGTTCCCTTTTCTGAGCAGATAAATCCTCCCAGGCACTCACCACGAACAGCCTGAGGGACAAGGAAGTTTACTGAGGTCTGAATGATACAGAGGTTTTGGGGGAGAAATCCACCCACGGTGGATTTTTAGGGTAATTCACTCATTTCCATAAAGGCAAAGCCCAGTGAGATCTCTACAAGAAGAAAAACTGAAATTATTTTTTACAAATGGGGGAATTCATTTAGAAGAAGCAAAAAAAAACTTGGTTATTTTTGTTTCCTTTCACTGGGGTGGTTTCTGAAACAAGTGGAGGACTTGTTTACGTGGATGTTTTATTGCAAAGTTCACAGCAATATCTTACTGAAAGTGAGATTTTTGGCTCTCTAAAACGACCTCTAACTAACACCATTTAACTCTAAGGTGGCTGCACGGATCTGGCACTGAAAACTCCAATTTAACTCTTCATACTTCCACTTGACCTTCCCACTACACTGGAAGAAGATTATTTTCCACCCTGGGACTTCAAACTTTCAGTGGCTTCTTCCCCATTAGGCTCAAAAATGTTGTTTGTCCTCCAGGACCTGAATTTCTCGTGGCGTTTTCCCACTGCTCCTGTTTTTTGTCCTTGCTTTTCCACACCCAGAGGATTTCTCCATTCCCCCAAAGACTTCTCCTGGTTTCCCTTTAAAGATCTCCATGAGAAACTACTTCTGCTAAGCTCGTGCCATTAAACATGCAACTGGAAAACGACTCCGTGCATTTGTAACTAAATATTGATTCTGCAAATGGACTTCCCTTTTAATTCCATAGGAATTCCCTGGGCCATCCTGCACATCCAGAGACCACCAGCATTTGAGAGCAGTGATGTCACAAAGCAACTCCTTGACACGTATGCTGGACCTCTCGCCCACAACTACACATCTTATCCATTTTATCAGTCTTATCTACATCTATATATGCATTTATTCAGTTGGGTTTTTTTTTCCTGCAGTTTGGGATAACACACTGGAAAATGTTTGGGAAATGGCACTTTTTTTTAAGAATGTTTAGCTTCAACTTTTGCAGGACTTTGAATCCTGCTTTGGAAACAGAGAGCTTTCCATGTTTCCTATAAACAAGCCATGATTTTAGGTCTCACAAGTAGCCATTCCTCGGGTGGAAAGTGAAAATGAGTAAAATAACATATCAGTACCCCAAAATAAAGAGGTCCCAGCCTCATCCTGTCGCAAGCCAGCAATAAATCCCTGGAATTGTGGACAGAGCATTTCCAGCCATGGGAACAGTTCATAAAACCCACTGACAACGTCTTTGCATTGACTCTGGTGCAACAACATTCTACACTGCAAGCCAATTATTTGCCCTGACTAATTGATCTCCCTAATAATTTAATGAAATCCAGGAGACTTCTCCCCCACTGCAGAAACAGGCAACGAACCCAAACTTCAGGAATCTACACTTGTGTTTCCACAAGATCCATTTCCACAGATTCGTTAATTCTCTCCTGCTCGATCCAGCTGAACTGCACGTGGGCACCACACAAAGAATTACTCAACATTTCTGATTTGTTGTCGTTATTCAAGGTGTTCCACCAGCCGAGTGTGCCCTGAATATTCATTCCTTGCTGGACAGGAACCGCTGGGAAGATTTTGGAGCTGGCAAGAGATCAATTAGGGGACTTTTTCTCCCCTCATCTTAACCTAATGATCACATTTTCCACTCCATTCTCCCAAAGTGCCAGCTAACAAGCAGCCAGCATTGCTCAGCAACCCATTAACTGCTTTTAGCCCATTTGTGCACCCAAGTGACTTCTTTATCCTCGGAATTCCTTCCAATTTTATCACAGCAATTCCTCAAATGATTATGGAGCAGTGCCACGGATACTGCAACAGGCTCATCCTATTTTACAGAATGCCCATCAATCTCCAGCACATAAATGTTGTCAGAAATATATGATGACTTCAGATAATGCTTAAAAAGAGAGATTAAATTAGTATTAATAAAATACACACAAGAAGAATTAATCTAATTAAAAATATCTTTTGCAGTTTTTCATATTAGCAGGTTTATAAAACTGCAAATAAAAACTATAAAACTATTAGAAAATAAAACATAATTACAATTATATATTATAAATATATTATGAAGGCATACAACTGTAAAGAAAGGCGAGAGTTAGAGCTCAGCATTATCAAAATACTTGTTTAGGATGTCTGACTATTTAAGGGAAAAGGATTTAAGTCCCAAAAACCAGTACATAAAAAAAAGCACCAAACAAGTTTTTTTTCTTCAAACTCATCATCTGCTCTTCTCTTTACTAACACTGAACTCTCCACTATTGTACCAGGATTTGGGCACATGTATCCAAAAGATCTCTGTTCGCTTTCTTGGCCACATGCTGCCAACTGCAAACTTGGAATAACAGGTTTTGGGAACCAGCACTGTGAAAGAAATAGGTGTTGGATGACACCCAGCTTTGCAATTGGGTTTGCTGAAGACTGCAGCAAACAAGATGATATTTTACAGAAAAACTGAGTGATAGATGTCAATGTTAAATGAAAAAATACATCAGAGACTGACTTTCTTTTCCCTTTTGGGTTATGCTCACAATGCTTCAAAGACAAGCTCTTTTAAGGCACAACCACAAAAAAAACCTGCTACTTTTTAAGCCTTTATTCTCTCAAACACCCAAAATAGTGTCAAGTACAACACTGATTTTTGACAGTTACTCTACACCTAAATAATTGTTACTGATAACTAGAAACCAAACTTGTTCAGTGCAAAAACACAGCTTGTTTTTGTAAGACACTGCGGTGATTGTAGCTGGCAAAGCCAAGGAGCATGAGGTTCAGGGGCAAGTCCTCGCTCCTGTCCCACCAACTCCAACTCTATCCCAATGGAGGCACGGTGAAACGCCGAGGGAACATCTGCCCACCAGGGGTTGGGCAGGAGAAGGACTCACTGGGCTGGATGGAGAAGGCCAGCCTGGCGCGGGGGGCCACCGGGGGCGGGCTCAGCTGGGAGCTGGGTGGCGATGGGGACACCGAGAACCGCCGCTCGCTGGACATCACGTTGATCACTTGGCTCTTGGGTCTCTGGGGCCTCAGGGGGCTGATCTGCGGGGGGGGACACAACAGAAGAACACGGGTCACTGGGTGGCAGACCTTGGCACTGCGGCGTGTCCCTCCCACTGGTGGCCGGGCAGTGCCAACACACGGCATGGCTGAGTCAACGCGGCAGCTCCCAGCTCCAGGTGTTCCCAGGGAATCCCACCCCTCCCCGTGGCCTGGCACGTTCTTCTGGAGCAAGGAGAGGTTCTGTGACCTCCATCTGAATTCCCTGAACACTCAATGACAGTTAAGGAAGTTAATTGCCTTACATGGGATTATCCATCACTCCGAATCCTTTCTTTCCTCTCTACTTCCCGCTTAAAATTTATCTCTTTAACCACTGGCAGGGTGAAACTCCTTCCTGAGGAAGTCATTTGGTGTCCAGAAACATTTCCTCGGTTGGGCTTATATTTAGTTCACTGAAATACCCCTTTTTTTTCACTCTGGCTCCTTCACAGTCCATTCCAAAGTTCCAGCAGAAACCCTGAACTGATACTCGTAATCTGATGGGCAACCAATGCATTTGTTGAGGTGATTCTTCCTCCTGAGTTTAATTCCGAGCTCTTCTGATGTCCCCCATTCCCCCACCCCCCTATTAACAATAATGACAGTGGGGGAAAAAAAAAAAAAAAAAAAAAGGAACTTTCTATTTCTAACAGATCCCAGAAAATGGAGCAGCAGCCTGAAGTTAAGAGGGGAATTACTCCCCAGGCGCTGCATTAGGACAAACCAGCAAACGCCAGCAGCAATTCAGGCTTTTTGCAAGGGTTTTCTCATTACGCAATGAGGGTTTTTATAAAGTACGCGGGGAAGGGGAAAGCTGAAATGACATATAAGTGCTTCCTTTTATTTCCAGAAGACAAACCCTAAAGGGGTTTGCATCAAAAGAGACCCTTCTACAAGAAATGAATGACCGCAAAGTACGTCACTTTTTTTGGAAAGTTCATCCAGACCTCCAAAATTTGCCTGATAGGAAAATTCAAGCCCTAAAGACTCCAAAAGTTTCTCCTGTCAAGACCTTTTAAAGCATATTTTTAGCAGAATGGTTGAGCAAAGTAATCCCTTTTTCAGAGGTGTATAATTACAGAAAAGCAACTCAGGAAGACACATTAATTGATGAGGAAAACTGACATTCCAGAAAGCAACAACTGGACCAAGTTCCCAAGTGAACCAGCCCTGTAGCTACTTAAATAAATTTTAACTTCTTCTGTGATAGACAGTCTTGGGCGTCCTCTGAAAGCTTCAATAAATTACAGTTCTGCTGGGGAATACGAGCCCTTTGGAGCCCACTAATTCCATAAGGAACCCTCTGCTAATTTTTTTTTTGGTCTAACGAAGGGAAATCAATGGTGAGCGATGTCAGACGCCTCTAAATCAATGGAATGGACAGCCTGTTATTGTGATTTCTACCACAAGCCTTCAGTGCTCTGTTAACTACCTGGCTCCAGGGCTGCCTTAGCACTCAGCTCGTGGCATCAAAGGATGAACAAAGAAAATCTCTCTTGAAGAAGTTTATGTGCCACTTAAAAAGATAATAAACCTCTCGAAAACTATGAAGATATTACTGATCATCTTCACACACTGAAGTGCTTAATTTATCTTCGTTATCTTATGTAATTAGGGCTCGGAGTTTGATCAGTCAATAAATTCACTGCGACTGGAAATTGGGAAAGGAGTATTTAAAGCCACACAATAAGACAAAGCAGCCTCTGAACGCTCCTTTTCAAAGCAAATGTAAAAGCTCCACGAAATAATTCCCCAGTTTTAGAACATCCCCATGTTCTTCCGTGATGATTCATCTGATTGGAATAAAAGAAGCTCCTAAATAAGTGCATGGCAGTGATGGAAACTCTCATTTCATCAAACAGCATCCTTGGAAAGGGTAGCAGAAGCTCTGCAGGGATGGGGTGACCACTGGCTGACGTTTTCCTCACTTGATAGTCTCTGTCATTTGCCTTCTACTGTAAAATCCCCAAATATTTTGGGAGCAGGGAATAGGAACCCATTAGAAAATTCACCAAATAACTGGAATATTGTAATTGAAGGAGTGACGGTTCTAAAACTCTCCGCAGAATAAATCCAGTAATTAATATAAAATCTAGTAACTAATACTAGTTTGTATACTAAAATCTCACTTTAAAAACCCTTCATATTTTTAATTTCCATTTCTAGTCAGATCTGGACTTCAACTTTTTAGGGAAAAACAAAATCTTTAATTTTTCCCCTCGCCATTTCACCACCTCTTTTGAATTCAGCAAACCTTCTGCTTCCAAGTTCCTAATGCAAGAGGAACCAAAATGCCTTTTCCTTCATACAACAGGTGGTGACAGTGCCTTGGGTGTCATTTCAGCTTAAAAAGGGAATTTGGACACAAATGTCAAACGATGGCAAAGCTGAATTCCTGCCCACCATCACCATTGCCCTTTATATCATTAACAGGGGATGTCTCCAGCACACAAACATTTTAAGACAAATTTTCTCTTTAAACTCCTTGAGATTATGTGGACAAAACTCCTGAAGACAGCAGGGGGAATGGGACACTTGGATACTGATCTCAAGAGAGTGTTTCCACTGTTCCCCCTCCAAGAGAAGATGAGCCTCACTAATATCAGGCATTAAAAATTGCCCCAGTCCTTTTGGAGCTCCTCAGGTAGTTTGGAGATGTTGAAAAGGGAGAGCTTTTCTCTCAACAGTCAATTCCTTCTCCTATTATTGATCTGTGGGTTTGAAGAAGCTCCAAGTCACTGGAAGTAACCCGTCCTGACATTTCCCTTCCCACCCTCTCCATAACCAGGGAACGTTCCTCGCCCCAGCCCTGCACTGAGAGCTCTGGACTGGGAAGAGGAGAAAAGCTTGAGTCAAACCAGGCTGGGCTTTGCTCCTCAGATGCCAAACGGGAATATGCCCTGCAGGGTTATCCTGCCCTCCTTCCCAGCCAGCATTTGCATTTTTCCCATCATGAGGAATCTTCTCCAGCATCCAAGACCTCTCTGAGATGGTAGTGACCTTGCAGTGACACCAACCCCGGCATCCTTGGATGCTTCCCTTCTGGTCCAACTGACTCAACTGCCCTGAAATGCAATTTTCTTCTTCTTCTGTGACTAATGCTGTCCTCCCACAAGCTCTGCTGGTGCCTTTGGGAAGGCGGGAGGTGCCAGTGGAAGCCCTGCCACTGCAGAGCTCCATCGGCCACAACACAAGGTGCAGAGTCACAGGCACTGCTATGGAAACCTATGCAAAAGGTATCTCCTGTCTGTAAATGCTCTGATGGGGCTGGCCTGGCTGGCTCAGGCAGGACGAATCTGCATTTAAACCAATGAGGGCTGATCCAAAATTTCCTTCAGTCAATGGAAAAAACTCAGCGGCTCTGGAGGTAGAAACCCTGAGACCTCCCAAAGGGGGATCTTATCAGAGGTTCCTGACTGGGTACATCAAACAAACAACTCTGATCTTCCAAGAGGTCACAAGACACATCTGAGAAATTAACTCAGCCCTGGGTGGGAAAGGAGAAGCAAAACCAGAAAACAAAGGAACTGTGGCTGAACAGCTCAACGAGGTTGTCCCACCAGCACCAAAGACTCAAAGGATCCACCACAGGTGAGAGAGAAACCATTCCCAAAGTGCAGGATAAACAACACTGGAAGGCTGTGCAGAGTGAAAAGCTGGCTCCACAAGTACCAGCTCAGATCTTTCAAAGGACATTCCATTTGTTTCTGGGAGGCAAGTTTTAAACTCTTGGCCTCCAAGCAGGTGTCCAGGCAGAGATTGGGAGCTGACGGTGGGTTCAGGCCCTCCCTGCCCCAGCTTTGCTTTCCATTTCAGAGCTCAAACCTCTCAGGTTCCCTAAGCCTTTAGGACATTCCCAGTGAATTAAATGTAAGCCAAGGAGAGAGGGTTTAAGGGAGATATGCGCTGTCCTTAATGTTCTTAACACACGGACACGAGTGGAACCGCTTACGATTTCCTGCCCAAAATCACCCTCCCAGAACCGCCATGCACGGAATGACCTTGGAATATTCCCACCCACAACTGCCTTGCAGCACTCAGCTGAAATATGAGCAAACCCACCACCACTGATTCAATCGAAAGGGCTGCTAAAATGGCAGCGTTTATTTCAGCTATGTATATATATATAAGAATATATATATACACACCATCTGCTGCGTTTATCAAATAGTCACAGATAGCTTTTGGTTAAGATTTCCACATGAGATAGCACGCGATCTTTTTACACTGCAAATAAAAATCTGTATTTTCCATTCATTATCACATATATTAACGCTGTAACGCATTCCCTCAGAGTTACTTTTGGTCTGCAAATCCTAAAAAAATCAACATTTTTATATCAAAAGAGAAAGGACACCGCTCAGAATGAGATAAAGCACGACTTGCTAATAAAGTTACCGTCTCTGAAAGGATCACTGCCTCAGACTGCTGCAGAGAAATATCAGTAGATTTAAATTCTTTATCAAATATCTCTTGATGCTTGCTGTTCCTTTTCTCCTTCTTCTTTTCCTTCTTATCCTTATCTAGGTCATCCTTGTCCAATTTATCTTGCGACCTAGAATGCATCTTTTTCGGCAGGAGGGGCTCCAGCACGAACCTAAAGAAAAATGTTGTCGGCTTAGCTGCATAAAACACCATTTTCAAAACAACTAATTTTTATTTACATATTTCCCCAAGTCTCCCCCGAGTTAATGACTCTCTGCTAAGCCGGGAAAGCTCATTAGAGAGAGAAGGAGGGGGCAGAAGGTCATAACAACCATAATTGTCTTACAATAAAATTTACTGCAGAGCTGCTGGAGAACCCGTGGTGCAGCTTCCCCTGCTCTGTAGTGAATTTCCTGCTTTGTGGCTGCACAAACTCCTGAGTTCCACGTGAAAAACAAGTTTCTCTTTCAGCATTCCCACCACCCCCAGGCTGGGGCACCAGGGCAGGTGTGCCAGGAGACACACACCTGGAAATTCCACTGGAAATCTGCACTACATTGCGGGCAATTGGATGTTGTATTAAAGAACACAACAATGGGTTGGAAGGGACATTAAGGATCATCCCATTCCACCCCCTGCCATGGGCAGGGACACCTCCCACCAGCCCACGTTGCTCCAAGTCCCATCCAACCTGCCCTTGGACACTTCCAGGGATGGGACATCACTCCCAGGGAGGGGGCATTCTTAGCTAGATAAAGTATTTTATGATTTATTTTACATTATAAATGAACCAAACCACTGAGATCACACCCTAGACAAAACAAGACTGACAGATTTTAAGAGGATGTCTCAAACCATCACACACCCAAACCAAAACCAAACCAAAGTCCCCAGACAAAGACACTATTCCACACTGGCAGGCAATTCCTGAGCCTTGGGAGCCACACCTGGGCAGGCCACAGTCTGTGCTATCAAATAGCAGAGTATTCCTATTTCAGACAACCTGCAGTGACATTTTCCTAATCCCCTCCATTAGCAGCAATATCCCCAGCAATATCCCCAATTATTATTAGTTTTTGCTGTCATTTGAAGCACTAAAAACCCTTCAGCTTCCACCCTACTCGAGCTCATTTAATGTGAAGATGCTCGGAACCAGGACCTGAGACATTTTTCCCTTAGAACCAAAGCCAAAACGGGAACAAAACCACAAAGGTTTATTCATCCTGTTTTACAGGCAGGGAACTCAAGGCCACAAAGTGCCCCAGTGACAGAGCCCTGAGCAGCCACCACCTTTTAGCCACCTGAACTGGGTCTTTCAGGCTGGGGTGGAGGGCAGTGCCAGCACCTCACGGGCTGATGGCAAGTTTACAAGAGGAACTGCCATTCTTCAGACGACGATTAATTGCTTTCCTTCCAGGCATTGCTATTATTAGGGCTATTAATTATTTGCATGCAATGGATCCGTAACAAAATGGGTCAGCACATTAGGACTTGCAACAGAAATGCCACTGGCACCCTGGGACTTCCCCGCCTCCAACTGAGTGTAAGATTTGTACTTTTAAGTCCTGTTTTAAGCAGTGAATAAACCCAAGGACCTGTTTTAAAGTCAGGTTTATTTACACCTGGACTTGGGAGTTGTAAAACACATCTCCTGTCAACACCTGCCTGGAGTCTTTAGTGTTTAAAAGCCCCAAAGCAGGAGGGGCTGAGAGGGCAGAAAATAGAAGCTGGGTGACTGGGCAGCAAAGTCTGTTGGCTTCATTTTAATTGTTTTTCAGCTTCATCTCCATTCTCAAAATCAAAATCTGAAGAGGGGGGAACATGGAAAGGAGAGAGAAGAACTGACCTTAAGCCAAATCAACCATGGCAGGTGCACGAGGGAACTTCATCCAGGTGAGTAGGGCCAAACCAGCCCCAAGATTTTACAGTGACATGAATCTCTGAGGTATTTCATGACAATATTTACATGTGACGATTTTTCTTCTCCTGCTCCACTGATCAAGCAAACGAGTAATTTTTGCAGGTCTCTCAGTGATGATAATTATTCGTTATATTTGCCTGTATTGCCCTGGGCTTGGAGCAGGAGTTGGGATGCACCATGACCTTTGCGGGCTCTTAAAAACACATACTGAGCAGACTGAGAATGTGCATTTACATACTAAGACCCTCCCAAACTTCTGAGTGACACCAAAGCTGGGATGGAGAGGTGAAACTTGAGTAGGTAATGTCCAATTAGAAAGAAATACACATATGAAGATTTTTGAAGGGAAAAGGTAGTGGCAGGCAGGGGAAGAATCATGATTTTTCTTCTGAGATAAAATCAAGTTGGCCATTAACCTGTGATGTCGTTATCCCTAAACTCCAGCAAGACAGATTTGTGGATGAATTAGCCAAAGCACATGATCATCTCTGCTGTCCCACATTTATACCATGTACATTCCAGAGGCTGAACTGGGCTCTCTTTGCAGCTCTTCCCAGTGGGCAAACCAGCTGCCTGTAGCCAAGGTCAGCATCGTGCTGGTCCTCAGGTGCTCTGTTTGATTTCACCTGATGTTTTCAGTCTCTAATCAGGTAAAATAACTCGTCTCTGAAGGGCCAGGAGGGACAAGAGCATTTCCAGCACAGCCCTGGAAGTCAGGGCTCCCTTCAGGAGGCCTTAGAAAACTGCTGCCTAGGCCAAATATTGCAATTCTGGCTTACAGGGGTGCCTGGGGGGAGGAAGAGGGAGAAAGGACTTCTGAGGCTGCACGGAAAGCCCAGGCAGAAAACAGATTATTTTGTTCTTTGAGGGATGTGACTGTGAGACAGGGCTTATCAACAGAATTCCCAGTTCTCCTGTGAAATATCTTGATAAGTCTTGAAGTACAATCTTGCCATAAGCAGCTTTTCCCGTGGCACCAGTGATTGAGCAGCTCACTAATCCCTTCCTTCTCCTGAGCTCCACCTCGGCATGGTGATGGGGCTGGGGGCACACACGGCCCCTCACTGACTGCACTGATCCCTCCTGCAAGACTCCAAAAGGGGTAGTTTATCTCCTCTTTGTTTGGTTTTTTTGGTTGTTGGAATGCTTAGGGGGATTTATCTCACTTTGTTATAAAGGACAAAGAAGGGCATTGTATTTATCTTGGTTAAAAAGCAGGACATCTTGAGATAAATGTCTGTGCAGGTTGGGGTTTTTAGCCATTATTAGCTAAGTCACTTAAAATAATCATAGAAAGGTTGGGTTGGAGGGACCCTAAAGATCATTGAGGGGATAGAGGGTTATCTGTCTGCATAGAGTGCCTAAAACCAAAATAAAATAAAATTGCTAAATGCTAGAAATCACGGAATCCTGGTTTGGGATGGAAGAGACCTTAAAAGACCATCCCATTCCAACTCCCTGCCATGGGCAGGGACACCTTCCACCAGCCCAGGTTGCTCCAAGCCCTGTCCAACCGGGCCTTGGACACTTGCAGGGACCCAGGGGCAGCCACAGCTTCTCTGCCCAACCTGTGCCAGGGCCTGCCCACCCTCCCAGCCAGCAATTCCTTCCCAATATCCCATTTATCCCTGCCCTCTGGCAGTGGGAAGCCATTCCCTGAGTCCTGTCCCTCCATCCCTTATCCCCAGTCCCTCCCCAGCTCTCCTGGAGCCCCTTTAGGCTCTGTAAGGGGCTCTCAGGTCTCCCTGGAGCCTTCTCTTCTCCATGTGAGCTCCCCCAGCTCTCCCAGCCTGAGAGATGCTCCAGCCCTATGACCAACTTAGTGGAGCACCATCCCCACTCCGGGCTAGTTACTCACATCAAAATCCGCAGAGTATTATTACATTAGGAACCAAATCTGGGATAAAAACCACCGGGAAACAACCCCACTAAACCCCCCACAATTCTGAGATAAAGGAAACATCCCGGTGCCGCACTGGAGGAGCCAGCAGGATGGGAGAGGGCACCAGGGGGACAGTCCGGAGCTCCAGGGGTGATGACAGCCCTCCAACCCCACGGATCAACCCATGATGGGTATTCCCCACGCACCCGTCGGAGCCAGGCCGGGAGGGAGTGCTGTCCGAGGAGATGGAAGACACGGAGGCCACGGAGAGGGGCCGGGAAGACGAGGGCATGGTGAAGGACCTGACCATGGAGCGCGGGCGGCTGCCGCGCCGGTCCTCCAGGCTGGAGAGCTGCGGGACAGGAGCGGGACAACATCACCGACATGCCCCTGCCAGAAGGAACGTGGGGAGGTCCCACGGCGTCCCTTCCACGCAGAGTTTTGTATTATTTCATATCATTCATTCATGGCAAGGCTTCGCAAATGAAGACTTGGGTTTATTTCACACATATCATTGTATTTATACCTTGTGTTAGAACCCGTTTCTCCGCTGTTAAAAGGAAAGCCTTTTAAAGGATTAGGAAGAAATACTCAGGTCCTCGTGGGCATAGGTAGAATTTTAAGCACATTCCCGTAATTCAAGAATACTCTCAGGCAAAGGGCGTGATTCCTGGGGATAGTCCAAGGGTTGGACTCGATGGTCCATGTGGGTCCCTCCCAACTCAGCACGTTCTGCGATTCTGCAATTCCTTTGCTTCAATGGTATTTAAATATTTTTTTTACACCTCGGCTTTAAAAAAAGGAGCTTTCTACAAATATTTTTTTTAATCCTTCTCTGCAATTGAAGTGACTGCCCTGTCAATATATTTAAATGAAATAGAGTTTCAAAAAAACCACCCCAAAACACAAACTAAAACTGCACTGAGAGAAATTTTATGTCAAAAATGTCAGGAGAGCCAATTTACAGAGTGACATCCAGGTTTAGAAAAAAATATCTGAAAGTTTTGGTTTTGTCTCAGACAATTTCAGAGTTCTGAATATTTATCCAAGCTTTGTTAGTCACTAATAACTGATATATGCATAAAATAATTGAACTCTTTCAGTCAACAAATAAGAATCTCATGCTGTTTAATTACAGGTATATTTTCCACCCTGTCAACCACTGGTAAATTGGCCTTGTACAAGAAGACAGGAGCGATAAAGCTCCATCAGTGCTGCCAATTCTTCGTGTGATTTGAGTGGAATTCCAGAGATAACAGCACCTGTGGGTGACTTTCCAGTCATCTCCCCGATGATGTAAATGGGTGATATTGACGTGACTGACTTGCAGCTGTCATTAATGGCAATTATTCCTGTTCTCCTTGGGAATAAACCACTATTTGAGCTTTTCCCTTCAGGTATTAGATGGGATTTGAAGGACCACAAAGGGAACGCCCGTTAGAAGGATACCATGAAGGTTGGCATGCTCCCTGTGAGATCTCACTGTCCCCATGAAAAGACAGTCATTGTTACGGACAGAATCACAGAATCCCAGGATCACTGAGGTTGGCAAAGCCCTCCCAGCCCAGGGAGCCCACCCTGTGCCCGATGCCCACCTTGTCCCCCAGCCCAGAGCACTGAGTGCCACGGCCAGTCCTGCCTTGGGCACCTCCAGGGCTGGGCACTCCAAACCTCCCTGGGCAGCCCCTGCCAAGGCCTCACCACCCTTTCCAGGAGGAAATTCCTCCTGACGTCCACCCTGAACCTCTTCTGGTGCAGCCTGAGGCCGTTCCCTCTCCTCCTGTCCCTGTTCCCTGGGAGCAGAGCCCATCACAGTTTCCCTCTCCTGGCAGGGAGTTCCAAAGAGCCCTGAGCCTCCTTTTCTCCAGGCAAAAGTAGGAATGAGAAAATGAATTTGAGTCCTTCTAAACCTCATCAAGTAGGAGTTATTGTTCCATGCCCACCCACGTTTAGGATGATGCCAGAAGATGTGCCAGGGCACAGCCCTCCCATCCCTGAGGGCTACACAGAGGTGACATTCAGCTCTACAACAATCAAGCAAAGGGTCAATTTTGAAAATTCTTTTTGCAAGCCAGTTCCTTCAAAACTGAAGAATTACCTTGACTTTCAAGGAGGAGAGTCAGGCAATTTAGAAATGGCTCCTGTGCTGGGAAACGGAAGAAGCAAGGCTGTCGGAACATCTTTAATCACGTCTCAAGATTCCACAATTTGATGACCACCAAGAACAACCAGGGAGTTCTGATACCGGAAAGCACAAGTGGCTGGAACTCGAATGAACCCCCCACTTTTGGGGCAGGTGAAGGCAGCAGGTACTCACCACGGCACGGACCCCATATTGCTTCTCCACCTTGTCTCTGAGCTGCCTGAAACAAGCCTCCATCCGCTCGTGGAACGGCCGCAGGGCCTCCGTCACCTTCTCCCCGTGGATCCGGATACCTTCGGCCAGGAATGGGATCTGCAAGGCAGAGGTTGGACGTCTCGCCCTGCCCGGCTGCCCCCACAGGAAGGCACAGGGCAAGGCTCCCACTGGGTTGGGAGAGGAGCCAAAGATCTCATGGAATAGTAACTGTAGTGGCAATAACTGCAATAAGAATAGCAATAAGAATGTCTTCTTCTCATTATTATTATCTTCATCATAATTGTTATTATTGTTATGACAATGTTAAGAATAATATGAAAACCGCAAGAATAAGAATTACATCATCATCATCACAGTAATCATCACCATTCATTGTATGCGACATATTAAAAAAGGTCTAAAAATCTGTTATCTCTGATTTCTCACCTTCCCTGTTACCCAAAGTCCTTTACATTTAATACCCACCTAGTTCTGCCCAGAAATCCCATCCTGGAGGCCCAGCTGCATTTCCCAGAGAGCACAACCCTCCATATTCTCAGGCCCCTGTACATTCTGTACCTTAAAATGACAAACTGGGCAATGATGAGTCTCACACTGAGTTATTCACATCAAATCCCTTCCCAGTTTCACAAGAATAAAACCTTAAAGTAGAAAGCAGTTGTACATTTTCTTTAATAAAAGCTCTTTCCAAACCTGCAGATGAGCCACAGCCTTGGACAGCTCTATATTGCAGAGCAACACTGATTAATAAAACATGCACTTTTATATCTATATCATTCTCCTTAGAAAACTGATTTTATTTACTATGGGAAGAAAACAGAAGAGGAAAAAAATTAAATGAATTCTCTTCTGCAACTGAAAGTAATCATTTCTCTCTGAGGTTTCTGTCACAGAACACCCATGGCAGTACAGGATTATGTAATTAGTTCCAAGTGTGGAGGTGTAGCTGACCTTTGGAAATGTTTTAGGAGAGAGATTTTCATTCCCACAGCTACCCAGACACACCAATAGAGTTCTCCACCTCCAGCTCAGCAAAAATATTTCCTCTTCCAGGTCCCTTCCAGCCCACACAGTGCTCTTATTCTAACTTAGATATTCTCTGCAGCAATCCAGCTAAGAGGCTGCTTCTTAATAATTCATAATTAAATCATAATACTGATTAAACCCAGATTTTTCTAAGAAGACTGAGCCGCCATTGGAGGGAGCAGCTTTATTAGTAGGAGAATAATAAATACACAGATGAATTACAGATGAACAAACTCCAGAAATTTTATCAAGATGATTCTCTGGGACTTGGCACTATTTAAATGGACAGAGCTTCTTCTAAAAGACTACAAAGAGAAGTAAAAATAATGACTTTTTATTGTAGTCACTCTATTTACAGCCCTATGCATTGGAACTTGACACAAACACTAAACTCAGAAAGTTTCCTTGCTCTGAATAAGTAAATGAATTTCAAAATTTTCATAATTATCAGGCCACACTGTAACCCTCCCGAGCTGGAGGGATAAGCAGTCACTTGGCTCATTTATTTCAAATAATCCATTGAATTTTTAACTGGAATCTTCTTTTAAGAAGTGGAATTGCCAAGGTGAAGTACAAGTGAGGTCTGAACTTTCATCTCTGAGATCATTTTGAGTTGATGGCCAGGTCTGCCAGAGGAGAACAGGAGCACCTAAAGCAGGTGGGATGCAAGGAGAGACCACTGCAAGGGAGGGAAAGATGGCCAGGAAATACAGGGAACAGAGGAGAAGAAGAAAGGGGGAAAAAAAGGAAAAGAGGAAGAAAGGGGGAAGAAAAGGAAAAGAAGAAAAAGGAGGAAAAGGAGAAGGAGAAAAATAGGAAGAAGAACAAGAAGAAGGAGAAGGAAAGATTTGTTATTCCTTAACACAACCCGAATTTCAGAAGCTTCCCACTGCTTTGCTACAGAACAACCGTGAGCCTGCGGAGTCAGGACATTTGGTCTCCTTGTCCCAAACCACTTAATCCTTTCAACAATCATCAAATGCAGAAAAAAACCTTCAGACTGTTTTACCATTTCTGCTTCACCACCTCCTACCAACTTCAACCTTCTTCCAGCCACTGACACGGGGCAATGTGGTGCCAAGAGACACAGAAGTTTAACCCAAGATGGGTCTCTGTCAGAGGCACAGATTGGCCACATTCATGATATTGCCAATTTTCTTTGCTTATGGCTCTATTTCAAAAGGCCACACGGGGTGTCCCGTGGAGAGGGGGATGAAAGAGCAATGGAAGCAGCAGAGCCAGAAATGAATGTGGTGAATGAGAGAGGAAAGCAGCTCCAGACAGCACTGACTTATTTCATAACTCCACTCTTTGCTGATTTAAAAATTTTACCAAGTTCCACTGCAATTTGAATTATTCCCTTTTTTTTTTTCTTTTAAAGAAAAAAATAAAATCTTGATCTGCTTGGCTGAAAAGAAGGAAAAACCTATATTGGTTCGAATTATTAATCTAATCTTAAAAGACAACCTTTGGCAATATGAAACATCACAAAATATGATCACAAAAACGTAGCTTTTGGTGTGCAGCAGTTCTTTCAGCTCTGTAAAAGCAGCACAAGATTTTTACATGCCGTGGTATTTTTATGGTTCGGTGTGCTGTAAGTACATTACCTAAATGTCATCAATCATTCATTTCACTCCCTTAATTTCAATCAATCATTTCATTATCTTCATGTTCAAATAAAGGAGCAGCTTGATGTGGTGCAGTTGCATGGGGACGTTTTTTCCTAAGTTGGAAAAGCACTAAGGTGGATGAAAATGCACATTGCTTTACTAACGGTATTTATCTGAATAAATAATAGCCAGAAACAAAATGTGCACTTAAAAGTTCACAGGGATTATGAACGGATAATATCCTCAAGAGCAGGAATTCCACAACACGATGGAGAAAGAGGGAAGGGCATGGGAAAAAAAAATTAAATTTAAGTGGTCAGCTGATAATAGGATTGCCAGGCTCCTACTATTTCATCTATCCAGAGTGATTTATACAGCACTGAGCAAATCTCCGCGTGATTACAAAACTCCAAGCCACACATTATTGAAAAATGAAAACTCATTTTGGCTTTCAATCACTGTCAGCCCGTGATGAATTCAGCCCCTGCCTCCCTTCCAAAGCTCCCTCTCCCAACTCCAGCCCTGCTGTGAGCTGGGAACTGACACGATTTGAGGGCAAGTTTAAATGTGAGGAATTTCAGGCTACCCCAAATGTATATGAAACACCCAAGGTAACTTAAAAGCACTGGACGGGCTCTTAGTGACAAGAATTTTCAGATACAAGACTAATTTTTGATCCCTTCTTCCTATTTTGCTGGTTCATCTTGTTTTGCAGCTACGAAACTGAGGGGAAATTGTGTATTTAAAAGCACTGGATAATTCAAATGCAGTTTGATTAGCTGCCATATGTATTTGCAAATTGCCATATTATTTTAATATACAAATGTCACCAAAGTGAGCCTTTGCTATGGAAAAGTGTGTTTGTAAATTCATTTGAAGTATCACTCTCAGAGAGCTGACACCAAGTCAGCCCTCTGGGACCAAATTATTTTCCTCTATAAAACTTAAAGCCCATAAAAATCTAATCTTCTGTAAATGCTCACAAGAAAATAAATTAATAAATGCATATTTTTTTTTTACAGACCAAAAGAGTTTGTATTCGCTGATAGCTTTATGGCCTTCAGAGGGTATTTTATTTTTGAATTCTGTTGCTTTGGTTCTATAACCTCCAAGATTGAAACCTACAGAAATGTAAATTATTCCCTTTGTTATAAAGACCAAATTGAATATAAAAAGACAATGATTCACTTTCTTCTTCTGTGGGGAAAAAAACATTTCCAACCATATTGGTATTTTTTTACTTAGCATAAAATTATCCCGAGACCACTGGAAAACGTCCAGGATGTGACTATGGAATAAAATTAGAATTGGCTCTTGGTTGCCCTGAAAAATGTTTTCTCGTTTCATACAGATGGGAGATTTTCACTGTATTATGGTTATTAAAAAAGATAGAAATTAAAAAAAAAAAAAAAGAAAAAAAGGAGACTGATCACGTTTGTTCCTCGCAGGTTTATCAAATGAGAAATGGTGGCAGATTTGAAAAGATGAACTTTAGCTCAAGTTTTGAGATGGAGTTAAAAGGCACAGAAGTGTATCCAGGGTGAGGAGTTTCATGCCTGCACGTTCCCAACGTGGCGCTGAGCTGCCTTTCCAGCAGCCTGACTCCAAACTCCCTTACCTGCCACGCGATGAGATCCTTCAGCTTCTCAATCTTCTCGTGATCTTCGGGATGCTCGTGCATGTATTTCTCAGTAAAAAAAGCCTGTTCAGTGGAGAGAAACGGGCAGTCAGTTCAGAAAATAAACCAACGTCTGTCACCAGAAGAACCAAAACCAGCAAAGAGGAATGAACGGACCCAAAAGTTCTGAAAACAGTAACAGCGACAAATACAAGGTGAAAATTGGGGAATCATGGAATCCCAGACTGCTTTGGGCTGGAAGGGACCTCAATTATCAACCAATTCCACCCCCCGTCATGGACAGGGACACCTCCCACCAGCCCACATTGCTCCAAGCCCCGTCCAACCTGCCCTTGGACACTCCCAGGGATCCAGGGGCAGCCACAGCTTCTCTGCCCAACCTGTGCCAGGGCCTGCCCACCCTCCCAGCCAGCAATTCCTTCCCATTACCCAATCTAGTCAGTTTATCTAATCTATCTAATCCACTATCAGTTTGAAGCCATTCCCCTTGTCCTGTCACTCCAGACCCTTGGAAATTGTCTCTCTCCATGTTTCTTGTAGTCCTTTCAGGTCCTGGAAGGCCACAATGAGGTCCCCCCCAAAGCTTCTCTTCTCCAGGCTGGACAATCCCAGCTCTCCCAGCCTTCCCTCCCAGCAGAGCTGCTCCATCCTCTGCCCATCCTGGTGCCTCCTCTGGACTCTCCAGCAGCTCCATGTCCTTGCAGTGCCGGGTCCAGCTGAAGCCCAGCAGGACAGGGAACTGGGAAGGTACCTTCTCATAGTTGGCGAAGCCCCCCATGACTGCAGGATCCACGATGCCGTTGAGCAGCATCGAGAGGGGGTTGATGGGCAGGTTGGGATCATTCAGATGCTGCTGAACCATGTTATTGATCTTATCGTTGGTCAACTGCATGGTCTCTATCGCGTTCTCCAGGGGGCTGATTTCAACCTAAAACCAAAACACAAACAGGTTTTAACACAGGGGCAGAGTTTTCAACTGGCTGTTCGTTAAACCACCAAAATCAGAAACACTTCAGGAATTTCAGAATTTACGATTTTGGACCAGGAATTGCCAGAAAAGGGAATTTCAGGCACTCAGATGTTTGGTGTCTGTATACCAAGGAGACTGCGATGATGATGGGTATCAGCGGAGGAAGTTAAATGCATTTTGCTGCTGCAGGACGGATTACAACTCGGCACAACATTTAGCAAGGCTCTGGCAGGCACCACGTGAGGTTTTTTGGAGGATTACGGAGAACATCAGAGATTAAGGGGCGGTGAGTTTTTAGCAGCACAAAGAAGATCCAGCTTAACGGAACAGCAAGAAAGAAACGATAACTTTAACGTGGATTTTCTGATGGGAAATGTAATCCTAAGCAGCTCAGAAATCAAGGAGATGTTTTTTGCAGTGATTATTTTGGTGTATTTCCAAGGACACAAGTTTAATATGTTGAAGAGATGGCATCTAAGCAATCTGCTGGGCTTTTTCCCACGAGGTCACATTTTCTTCATCAGAATGTTCAGAACTGAAAGGAGAAATTTTCTTCCTCCCACAGCCTGGACTTCATTGAAGAGAAGTCCTCAGATGTCTTCATGGGGTGAATTAGTTCTTATACTGTCTAAAACTGCTTATTTTAATTGACTGATCTCCAGCTATTTTTTTATGCCCAGAAACCTTTCAGAGTGACAGTTGTTCACGTCATTAAAAAAAAAAACAACCCAGGATTAAAATAGTTTAAATATGGGCTAAAAATTACTAACTTGCAGTGACCCAGAGTGCAGCCAGTCCTCACTGGAAGACATAGGCTGCTTATATTAAAAAAATTATTCGGTACGAAGAGAAAAGGAAGGTTAATTGAGGCCTCTGAGGAAAATGCAAGTGTATATTTGATTACAGCCTCATTTCCATAAATGCTACATAAACAAAGCAGCACTTCTACCTGGCTATCAGTTGCTTACCCCGTTTCTGAGAACCACTTATAATCAAATCTCTTTAGTTGCTACTCTTCCACCTGCCAGCTGATTACATCAAGGAGGTTTTAATTAGCATTTTGAGCAGCGTGCCTGGTGAATTACCATGGAAGGAGCCCGATGTTTCCGCTGGGAATGGGGAGCAGCCCCGGCACGGCCAGAGCCGAACGTGCCACGGGGGAAGTTTGGACCAGGAGAGCAAAGCCACGTTCCACACGTGGATTGTCAAGAACTGTTGTCAACATCAGAGACTAAATTTAGCATTCTGCAGTTTGTATTAATGGGCTTATAAGGACGCAATAATGTGTTGATGAACCATTGCTTTTAAAGCTCTTGAGCATCTCCAGAAATCAGCACTCATTGAGCTGGCAGGGCTGCTCTGACTCTTCTGCAGCAGCAATCAGGGCTTGCTCTCTCAGTCTCCTTTCTTTTGCTACCCCTTATAACCCTCCCTCATTTTTTAAAACCAGATGGAGAATTGCACTTCCCACCCTGCTGCTCCAAACTGGGCTCTGGAACTTGCTGAAAGGTGTTTATTACAGCTGGAAACGATGCCCTTGGTCCCAGTGTGTTTCCCACTCTGGTTGGGGCAAAAAGGAATTCCATTCCCTGATACATTTGCACCACTACAAAACTACGAGATCAAAACAAAACAGGGATTAGCACTGGTGCTTTTTAAAACCCAGTGTGACTCAAAATCAAGCTTCTAATTCACTGGCTGGCCTCAGCAAATTTTCTCCCTCCTCGTGTCCTGCTAAACCAAATCAGATACGGGATAATGAATGTGGGCCACGGATTCCTTGCAGATAATGAACAGATTGGAAAGGTTTAGCTAAAAGAACTCAGAAGGAATTTTAAAAGCCAACAGATTTAAGGCAATTCTGCATGTTCCTGCGGGTTATGTAACATGATACACTGCATTTATTAAATTACTCCGTTCTCCCAGCGCTGATTTGATGTGATCTCACCTCCTCCTTTAAAGATAGCCCAGCTCCATCAATAAAACATGAAACGTGCAAAGCTGCTTGACTACCTTGGTGCTCAGCAAAAGATCAATAATACCCATATCCCTAATCACAACTTAGCATTACAGGGATGCAAACCTCGTGATCCCACTTCCAGCATTTCAGCTGACAGGGATCCCACAGGAAATCAATGCCCACTTTGGAGTTACTGCGCCAGAGGAGGCCAAAAGTCATCCAGATCTGCCTTCCCACTTACTACCAGGTCTCATGCCGGTATCATTTTTTCAGCTATGCAGCTAATCTAATGGTGACTCCCCCCAGGCCCCAGGATTCCTGTCCCTTTGGGCTCTGGGCTCCTCAGCAAGAGACTTTCACCACATCTGCCAGCCTTTACAAGCAACGTTGGTTTTTTTTTTTTGCAATCATGAAGATAAATACAATCTTCTCCATCAGGATTATATTGAAACTACCAAAATTCATTAAAAATTCAATGTGTTTTATTCAGCTGCCTATTGCTGTCACCCATCACATTCATATTCTGTTACTATAGATACCATAGTAATTTTCTGCATTACTTCTGTTCATCCAAATACAACTGTCCAACATAACCTCAATGGAGCAATGAAAAAGGTTTTAATTAATCATATGCAAATTGTTCTTTTCCTTTAAAAATAAGCCTCACAAGAGAGATTTAAAAAACGCAGTAACAATGTTTTTATTGCTCCTTAAAAATTACAGCTGCGTAAGAATAATTTAATCTTAAAGGCGTTTAATGGGTATGTCTTATCTAAACAGTCTAAATGGCTGAACAGAGAAATGAGTAATTTGGAGTTACTCTGTGAGGTTGCTGAGGGTATATTTAGCTAAATACGGAGAAGAAACAAAAACAACCTTTCAGCACAAACGGCGAGAAGAGCAGACACACACAGTGCGTTTGATTTATGGTGTGTTTTGGATAAATGACCATCAAAATACCCAAATCCTCTTTGATAAAACTCAGGCTGGGGTCATTTGGGTAGGCCAGGGTTCCCCTCAGGTCTCCCTTCCTTTTGGGCTCAGCTGCTGAGAACCACAAATGCTTTATATAAAACCAGCCCTGTTCCTGAAGGCCCAGGAGAGCTGGCCACACTCCCTTCCCTCGGGAATGCCAAGGCATTCCTTGAGTGTCCCTCAGCCAACACTCACACCCCCAGCAGGTTCTCCTTAGGGTCTGCCAGGCACAGTCCCATGGATTCCTCGTTCCCAGAACTCAAGCACAGGCCCCCAGACACAGAAATGCTCCCTGGCTCCAAAATCCCCGTATTTTTTTAGGCAATCCCGACAAAGCCAAATGGATCTTACCATGAAAACAGAGATGACTTCAAACCACCTCAGGATGCCTGGTAATTTATACGCTGTCACGTAGATGGTCCTCTCGATCCACATGTTCTGCAAATGGAACAGAAGCACCACGTTACCAGATGGGCAGCTCTGAACTTCAGCAAAGCCTTCCAACATCATCACCAGGAAGAGGAACCACAGCATGACAGATGTCACAGAGCCGGGGAGGGGGGAATTTCTGCTCATGGGCAAGATGGAGCAGCACTGACTTAAATCTGACCCGTGACTTAGCAGAGAACAACTGCTCTCTTTCCAAAGGAGAATGCTGGGGAAAAGATCCACTGGTTTTACTGGACTGCCATTGTTCATAAAATCACAGAATAGTTTGGGTTGGAAGGGATCTCAAAGCCCATCCCATCCCCCTCCCTGCCATGGGCAGGGACACCTCCCACCAGCCCAGGTTGCTCCAAGCCCCATCCAACCTGGCCTTGGACACTGCCAGGGATTCAGGGGCAGCCACAGCTTCTCTGCCCACCCTGTGCCAGGGCCTGCCCACCCTCACAAGGAAGGAGCTTTACTGGCCATTAGATAAGACATACACTTTAGTAAAACATTTAAAAGAAAAAGGTACTAGTGAAAAAAGATTTTAGATGCCCGACTGGAATCTTCATGGCAAGACAAGTTTTAGGAAAGAGACATCTATTGTTTCAGGTGCAACAATTTAAAATCCTTTCTCAAAAGAGCTATTTTATAACAAATTTAACACAGCCTTGCCGATTTTTTCCCTATTGGAATAAAACAGAACGTGACAAATAGGGTTAATTGAACTTCCAGGAAAAATAATCACTTTAAACCTAGAATTTATTTTGCAACACCCAAAAGGCAACGAATGGTTCAGATTCTCAAAAGAGAGGGGCATAAAGAAGCCAACCCAGAGTGGTGAGCTTTCTTGAGCACTTTTTTTTACCGCGAATTCATTGTCTGGGTTTTTCTCCCCCTTGCGAACGGGGCGCGAATACTCGAAACGTTGGACTTCGTTCACCCTGTAGAAACTGAAAAAAGGGAAAAAAAAGTCATGGAATCACAGAATCATGGGATGTTTTGGCTTGCAAGGGACTTTAAAGATCATCTACTTCCAATCCCCAAAAGCACAATGAAAATCACATACTCTCTGTTTAGGAATTGCTACGAAACTCCAGAATTAGTAGTTTATGCACAGATCTAAAATATTTATGGGATCACTGTTTTCCAGTGGGTTGGATGGAATCTCTTCCCATATTCAGAATTATCATGAAAAGCTCCCCCATTACCACCCTCCTTGGCCAGGCACAGATTCTTTCTACAAGGACCAGTTTGTTACAAAAGAGACTGAGAAAACGGCAAACCCACCCCAAACTCACCTCATGATTTGCTCTGACACTGGCCTGTGAAATTTAGATGGTAAATCCAGCTTTGGCTTGACTGTAAAGCACTGAATGTCTGAATTTGGGGGTTAAGAAGTAAAAAGTGAATTTGAGTCCCACAGAACAGGCAGCTCAACGGGAACACAGGAAAAAAGAAAGGACAAGAAAATGGAATTTGTGTATTACACAGAACACACTGAGCTGGAAAGCACCCACAAGGACCATCGAGTCCAAACCTCAGCCCTGCACAGGACCATCCCCAGGAGTCCCACCCTGTGTCCCAGAGGATCATCCAACCCTCCTGGAGCTCTGGCAGCCCTGGGGACGTGCCCACTGCCCTGGGGAGCCTGGGCAGTGCCCACCACCCTCTGGGGGAAGGACCTTGTCCTGAGATCCAACCTAACCCTGCCCTGACACATCTCCAGCCATTCCCTGGGTGCTGTCCCTGGTCCCCCCAGAGCAGAGATCAGTGCCTGCCCCTCCTCTGCCCCTCCTGAGGAAGCTGGACCTGCACTGAGGTGTCCCCTCAGTCTCCTCTTCTCCAGCTGGACACCCCAAGTGCCCTCAGTGTCCTCACATGCTGCCCCTCCAGGCCCTTCCCCATCCCCATGTCCCTCCTTTGGACACTCTCCGATGGCTCAATCCCTTTCATTGTGTCCCCCCAAACTGCCCCAATGCCCCAGGTGAGGCCAACCCAGTGCAGAGCAGAGTGGGACAATCCTCTCCTGATGCCCCCAGGACAGGAATGCCCCTCCTGGCTCCAGGGCACTGCTGGCTTATGCCCAACTGGCCACCCACCAGGACCCATTAAGGGCAGAACTACCCGATCCTCCTGCCCCCACTGGCCCTAAATCCCTGTGCCACGTTCTGGATAACCCAAGGATACACTGGCCAGAGGAGTGCTTGATGTCATCGCCCGGCGGTGACGTCGTCTTCATCTTCTCGGCGTTGGGGAACTGCGTCAGCAGCCGCGCCTCGAAGTCCTCGCGCCGCTCGTACTCCTTGCCCCGGTAAATGAACACTTTGTTCTGGAGACAAAGGGGACATGTGACATCCTGCTAAAACCAGTGTCCTCAGCAGAGATCCCCAATCCCAGCAGGGGTGACTCCAATGCTGTCAAAGTGGGAATTCCCCACTCCCCGCACGGTGGGATAATCCACAGCTTACAGATGGTTGATGCCAACTCAGTGGATTCTCTCTCCTCGTTAAGCACACACTCATCATCTTTAGGTGTTTGTATAAACCAAGCTGGACTCGACTCCAACACAACCGCACCGGTGGCCATTGAGAACACAGTGAGGCAAATTCTGTCTATCAAATCCAAGATCTCCCCCCCTGTAATCCCCTCCTCCACCATGGGCGGCCAACGGTGGAACGGATGTAAATAAACAGAATTGGGTTTTTAAGACATAACAGTCTATTAAAAGGTACTGAGGTGAGCAAGCAAGAGCAGCAGAGGGAAATAGAAACATGAAATGATGCCAGTTGGAGGAGGAATAGCCAGAAATACCAATTCTTTTAGAAAGACTGATGCAGACTTCATATTTGTGTGTTAGATTTTTACTTTTGTAAAGCTGACTGCACACAGCATAACTTTAAAATCAGGTATATTGCATTTGCTTTATCTTTAACAATAAAGAAAATTAAGATATATTTTACGCAGTCCATTCATACACTGATTTAATTGAATTCCAAAGGAAAACGCGAAAGATGGCACATAATTTTAACTGACCAAACATATTAAAGTAAGTTTGGTTAAAATTTGCATCTGAATATGCTTAACCTCATTATTCATCTCAAAGTGAGCACTTGGTGAAAAAAATTATACAGCACTTATTTAAAAAAAAGGATGTTGTGACTACAGGAGGAATCTGGAAGAGTTTCCATTTGCCCAGTCGGGTTTAATTCTGCAATGGTGCCTTTTGAAATGCTCAGCAGGTGGAAGAATGCTCTCAAATTGGGAAAAAAAGGTAATAACAGAAGTCTCTGTATAAGTGTAATTCATGTACATACACTTGTAATTCACAAGGAGCATTGGAATAGAAGGAAAAGCCTGAACCGAGGGTTTTCTCAATCAGCAAGGCGTTCAAGAGCCTGTTTTTCAGAGTTTTTATTCCTCGTTTATCACAAGCTGACCAATCCACAAGGCTGTTTTCCTGCACTTCCCAAACCCCCAGTCGGGTGTGGAGAGAAGCAGTTTAATAATATTAATATATCAGACCAACACCGCCCAGCCTCGTGTCCCTTTGGCTGTTGAGCCCAGCACTCCGTGGGAAGGCTGGGCTTTGTTCTCCTGCCAGAGGGCAGGGTCAGATATTGGGATTTTGGGAAGAAATTCCCTGCTGTGAGGGTGGGGAGGCCCTGGCACAGGTTGCCCAGAGAAGTTGACTAAAAAAACTAATGGGTGATTCCCACATCACTGCCTGCCAGGGAATCATGACACAGATGCAGTTCAGACAGGTTAAATCCCCACTGCTTTTAGCCATAAAAATCCTGATGTTAGCAGAAAGAAATCTAAAATGTCACTAAAACTCCCTTCCTGGCATCAACCAAGTGACGTGTGCTTTAAAGTCACACATGGCACAGGCAAATCAAGGACAGAAGATTCATGCAGGACACTCACATGAAAACAGGGTCACATACAAAAGGCTTCTCTACCACAGTCATATGTAAATACATAATAAATAAATAACCTATCAGGAAAAAATGTCACCGTTTCAGATGGTGACACTGACCCTGGTTGTGACCCTGAGTGATGGATCTTCGTTTCTAGTGATACCTTGAAGAAACAGAAAGTATTGGGCATGTTTGAAGAAAAAGTTTCTCTACTAGAATTCAACTATTCCTTATTAGAAACCACAAAATAAACGTGTTTGTTTTACAGACCTGAGACAGATTTCTCTACAACATGAGAAATTCCCAGAGCAAGAAGCCTTGGAGAAAGGTGGACACTTACCCTTATGAATGTTGGGAATCCCTGGCCGTAGTATCCGACAGCGAAATAGTCTGGTTTTGGTCTTATCACTTTCACAATGTTCTCATAGAACTGGGCCTGCTTTCTCTGCAAAGGAAACAGGAGGAGTTTTAGTGGCCTGAACTTCGAGGAGATTCCTTTCACTTCAGAACTAGAGCTGGTTTATGTGCATCTGTAAATTAAAGAGGTACGTTTCATTCCCCTCTTTTTCCTCATCATTCCATCAGATACATGGCAATATTCTGAAATATCAGACTCTGGAGTCATTACTTTTATACTCATCTTGGTGAACCTCAGAGTTTCATATCCAGTATCTCAATTTTTATGAGCCTCATCATTCCATAATCAGTATCTCAATTTTGTTGAACCTGATCTTGGTGAACCCCACCGTTCCATATCCAGGAGGTCAATTTTGGTGAACCTCATCTTTGAGAGCCTCATCATCCCGTAACTAATATCTCAATTTTGATGAGCCCCATCTTGGTGAACCTCCCTGCTTCATATCCAATATCTCAATTTTGATGAACCCCATCTTGGTGACCCTCCCTGCTCCATATCCAAGATCTCAATTTTGATGAAATCCATCTTGGTGAACCCCACTGTTCCATATCCACTATCTCAATTTTGATGAACCTCACCCTGGTGACCCTCCCTGCTCCATATCCAATATTTCACTTGCAATGAATGTCAAGAATTTATAAGGCAACCAGAATTCCCAGTTGTGACCCCCCTGTTGCCAAAACACCGGAACGATGAAGCCACACACCAGAGCCACCTCACCCTGATGGTGCTGACTTGTCAGTTTGGGGTTCTTACGTCTCGTTACGTTTTTCTACTACTTCTCTTCCATATTTGCAACTCTTTAATTTGCATATGGAAAGTAGGCAGTTGAGAATTGCAGGGAAATGTAAATTTGGGATAAACACGTGCGTGTCAGACGCCATCTGTTTGGGGCACCCGATACTTCTTTATCTCCAATGATGAAACAATAGCTACTGAGCAGCTTCACACGATCTGTTCATTAACTTATTTTTAGTCTATTACTTCTGTAAAGAGAACGACTCCTGATTTGGGGGGAGGTTTATTGCTGCTCCCACACCACAGATAACAGTAAATGGCAAGAAGACTACAAAGACCCAGATCTGCTCTGTATTTCTGAGCTCATCTGTAGCAAAGCTATTTTGTCATCTGTGAATTGTCTTGGAGTCTAATATTTAATATTGCTTGAATAAAAGAGACAAGAGGGAGAAGAGAAAGAACAAAAAACTTCTAAATTTTACTGTGTGGAGGGGAAAAAAAAGAGCTATTCAGCAGCAGCAACAAGCAAAGCTGATGGGGTATGAGAGACCTGACTCATGCAGGAGCGGGAATTTGATCTTTGCATTCTGAGGGATGAGTGCCCAAAGCACACCAGGACTAATTACTGTGACATCTCTGTCAATTGCTCCAGGCTGATAAATAAAGAGCAGATAAACTCCACTGTCTGCTGTAACAGCTGGAAGTTCTGGATCTCCCCTCCTGTAAGAGGGAGAAACCCCATATCCATACCCGGCTTAAAGCACTGCCTGGAATTATGTCAGGTAAAGTAAACAATGAGGTATTTACATAACTTGGTCCTATGCCCCATCCCTGGAAGTGTCTAAAGCCAGGTTAGATGGGGCTTGGAGCAACCTGGGCTGGTGGGAGGTGTCCCTGCCCATAGCAGGGGGTGGCACTGGGTGGGCTTCAGGGTCCCTTCCAATCCAAACCATTCTACCAACTCTGTGATCAGTGGCCATCAGCTACAAGGAACAAAGTGCTAATTGCAGCCTCTCCTCCAAAATGGATACAGCAGGATAATTAAGGAGCGGCTGCCTCTGTGACAAACCTGTTCATGTTCCCCTGCGCAACATAAAGGAGATGGAAAATGAAAACTGAGGGACTCGGAGAGCAGCAAGCCCCTGGTGAATAATCCTATCTGACACATGACAATCATCTCTAGCTGAGGAACAAGCTCTACAAAATTCCTTTTATGTTGAAATGAAGAACATTCTCTGCTGAACACAGCCCTGTGACAACAGCGCAGGGCAGGGAATAGGGGAGATTCTGGGCAATGGGATGGAGATGCTCCTGGGAAAACAAACTGAGCATGGTGTCAGCAGAGAAGGAGAGGGCAGTGGCATCGGGGCTGGGTGGGGCTGGGGCAGAGTTCATTCTCCTCCCGGGAGCTGGTGTGGGGCCGTGGCTGGGATTGGGGCTGGGAACAGGGGGGATACCACAGGGATGCTCCTGGTCTGGCTGAGCGGGGCTCGCACAGAGCGGGGGCTTTGCTGCTGCCCAGCCCACCAGGGAGAGGATGGGGGGGCACGAGGAGCTGGGGAGGGACACGGCCAGGACAGGGGACCCAGCTGATTCCAGGGATAGCCCAGACCACGTGGAACCACGCTGAGCGTGTAGAGCTGTGGGGACAGGAAGGAAGAGGGGGATGTTCAGAGTGCTGGAGTTTGCCTTCCCACATCACAGTTGGATGAGATGGAGCCCTGCTTTCCTGGGGATGGATGGATGGATGGCCTGTCTGCGGGCAGTGGGGAATGCATTCACTGTTTTCCCTATTAAACTGCCTTTATTCAATCCATGTTATTATTTATTCTCACTTTTTGGTCCTGCCCTCCATCCCACCAGGAGTGAGGGAGTTGGGGTCAGGTGGGGCTGAGCTGCTGGTTGAGCTTAAACCATGCCAAGAGCAGATGAATACCCAGCTCAGACAGACCAGGATAGAGAGAGACAAACAAAGCAAAGGAATTAAGGTAAAGGTACTCTGAAGGCAAAGGTAAAACGTATCAAAGCCCTGGCAGTTGGGAATTTTCAGACCCAAACTGGAATCACGTCGTAACTCCCGTGGGAATGGCTGGGACAGTGACGGCTGCCATTTATCTCCTTGGAAGGGAACAGGGGAGAAGAAAAATGGTGCAGGCATAATGAATGGGTGACATGAGGGCAAAAATAACTGACTCTAGACATGAATGCCTGGGGATTATTCATACCTAAAAAAAGAAATGGGAATGTGGAAAGACACTTGAGAGAGAATGGGGATTTTTTTCATGCTCCCATTTATATTTAAATTCCAAATTTCCTTTTATACCCCAAATAAATCAGCTTAATGTTGCCGAAATATTTTTCTTTCAGCTAAAAAGAAAAAAAATTCAATCCTTTTCAGGCACTCCAGTGGTAGCCAGTTAATCAACATTGGTCCAACAAAGCCAAAACTGGCATCTATTTCTGTGTTCTACTGTCAGAACTATAGGATTTTTGATATAATTTAAAAAGCTTAGAAATTCAACTCCAAACAAATTATTGCAGTGTCTATGTCATTAAAAAAACCTACCAGCAGTTCACTGAGTTGTTCATAATCAAACATTTCATTTTCATACTGTTCTGCAAGTTCTTTACCCAAGGCAATGGCCTCTTCCCACATCTGTCAGGAAAAAAATCACAGAACAACAACAAAGAAATGGAATTACATACCTTGGTTAAACAGCAGCATCAGAATAAACCAAATCCAAATAAAGCACAACAAAATGCATTGAGACACATGCCTGAAAACAGTGTGCATCTGAGGTGCCAAAGGGCTGGGGCAGGGCTGTCCCTCTCTGCTCCGAGAGAATCACGGAATCAGGGAATTGTTAAGATTGGAAAAGGCCTCGGAGAACCTCCAGTCCAACCGTCCCCCCCAGCACCGCCAAGGTCACCAACCCATGTCCCCAAGTGCCACATCCACATGGGTTTTAAAACCCTCCAGGGATGGGGACTCCACCACTGCCCTGGGCAGCTGTGCCAGGGATGGACAACCCTTTTGGGCAAGAAATTCCTCCTGATGTCCCACCTGCCCCTCCGATGCCACAGCCCAGGCTGTTCCCTCCCCTCCTGTCCCTGATCCTTGGGAGCAGAGCCCAATCCCACCCTGGATCCATCAGGGACTTGCAGAGCCAGAAGGTACCCCCCCCTCCCAGCTCCCTCGGCAGCTCCAGCCCCTTCCCAGGACACACTCCAACCCCTCCATGTCCTTCGTGTCCCCAGGGTCTCAGAACGTCCCCCAGGATTCCAGGTGTGCCCTCAGCAGTGCCAGCACAGGGACAGTCCCTGCTCTGGAGCTGTGACACCCCATGGCTGGCACAGCCCAGGTGCTTTTGTCCTCCTGCCCACCTGGGCACACCTGGGCTCATGTCCACCTGCTCTCCCAGCATCCCCTGGTCCTTTAGCCCTGGGCAGCTTCTCAGCCCCTGTGTCCATCCTGGAGCGTGGGCTGTGGTACCCACAGGTTCCCTTAGGTACCAGCTGGGTCCCCTCATCCCAGCAGTAGACCAGGTTGTCAGGCAGGACATACCTTTCCCATTCTCAGTTCTCTGCCACCAGCTGGGTCCCCTCATCCCAGCAGTAGACCAGGTTGTCAGGCAGGACCTGCCTTTCCCAACCNCCTCTCTGCTCCGAGAGAATCACGGAATCAGGGAATTGTTAAGATTGGAAAAGGCCTCGGAGAACCTCCAGTCCAACCATCCCCCCCAGCACCGCCAAGGTCACCAACCCATGTCCCCAAGTGCCACATCCACATGGATTTTAAAACCCTCCAGGGATGGGGACTCCACCACTGCCCTGGGCAGCTGTGCCAGGGATGGACAACCCTTTTGGGCAAGAAATTCCTCCTGATGTCCCACCTGCCCCTCCGATGCCACAGCCCAGGCTGTTCCCTCCCCTCCTGTCCCTGATCCTTGGGAGCAGAGCCCAATCCCACCCTGGATCCATCAGGGACTTGCAGAGCCAGAAGGTACCCCCCCCTCCCAGCTCCCTCGGCAGCTCCAGCCCCTTCCCAGGACACACTCCAACCCCTCCATGTCCTTCGTGTCCCCAGGGTCTCAGAACGTCCCCCAGGATTCCAGGTGTGCCCTCAGCAGTGCCAGCACAGGGACAGTCCCTGCTCTGGAGCTGTGACACCCCATGGCTGGCACAGCCCAGGTGCTTTTGTCCTCCTGCCCACCTGGGCACACCTGGGCTCATGTCCACCTGCTCTCCCAGCATCCCCTGGTCCTTTAGCCCTGGGCAGCTTCTCAGCCCCTGTGTCCATCCTGGAGCGTGGGCTGTGGTACCCACAGGTTCCCTTAGGTACCAGCTGGGTCCCCTCATCCCAGCAGAAGACCAGGCTGTCAGGCAGGACATACCTTTCCCATTCTCAGTTCTCTGCCACCAGCTGGGTCCCCTCATCCCAGCAGTAGACCAGGTTGTCAGGCAGGACCTGCCTTTCCCAACCTCAAGCTCTCTGGACCTGACCCCCCTAGTTGTCTCACACATGCGGGGGCATGTGATGACACTCAAGGAGATCTCCACGACCTACCCTGGCAGGTCATGCAAATTTACCCAATGCAAAGCAAGTAAAATCCTCCAGTTGTTTCAGAAACCAAACCATTCCTTGCCAGCCCAACCAGACAGCCAGTAATGTGTAAACACAGCCTGCCCCCAGAGAAACCCACAGGACTTGGGATAAATGCTGCTGATTGATTATACTTCATAATTACCCTTCTCCCTCTCTAAGATCTATAATCTATACTAGACAGGACAGGCAATTTGCAGATATTGCTTTGAACAAATACTCATTATATTTCCATTGGTTCTCCTTCCTCTCACTCTTCAACCATGAAATTCAGCAGCCATCTCAACTGACCCAAAGAAATTTAACAATATCCTTCAGCTCTTCAGAAGGCAACAATCTTAATGAGGAGCAGCGAGAACGGTTTTAAATGTGCATTTTTCATTTTTTCCCCCCTACTCTAAAGATAAAGAGCCACTCAAACCCAAAAATATGCTTAAATTAGCACACCAGGCTATCTAAGATCATACTTGATGATCTGCCTCTGCTGCTGAAATTTGGTTGGCATTGCTGACCTCGCTTTATTAAAAAAAATGAGATTCAGAATGAGTTATAAATCCATTTAGGCTGTATTAGCCTACGTCTCAAATTTAAATCCTCTGTCCACAGCATCTAATTCTCCTCTCGGCACCAGGCTCGTGGTCCTTGCCCCGGTGATGGACACAGTGGGAAAGAGGAGCTGGATGAGGGAAAGGGCCAAAAACACAATTGCACATCACTCCCCAAAAACCTTTGGGAACGAGGAGTTTGAGATGAAGCACCACAGCTTCCAAAGGTGGTGCGAGCTGGAAGCTGGGGAGACAGAAGGGGGATGGTGTCCTGGAGAAACCTTCAGGCACACAACTGATCCCTGTCCCCACCCCACACAGATCCCCCCGCACCATCCACTTTAAAGCACCATGTAAAGAAGAGACACTTTACACCCCAAAACCCAAAAGTCCCCCCACGAAACACAAACGAAATCCCACCATTTAAAGCCTAAAATCAACGTCGGTTCAATATTATGTCTTTTGACCTGCAAGCTGAAGTTGCACTTCTTAGCGTGACATGAAAACTTGGACAAGAGAAGACTTTGAGGGAAATTCCTGGTTCTGGATGCTGATTTAAAAAATGAGAGTAAAACATCAAGAGTTCATACAACTGTCAGTGACAGAGACTGTGGCAAGCACTGGCTGAGGAGTAGGGCAGGGCACAGCCACCTCTGATTTAGTGGCACAAACTCCTGACTGGCACCTTAAATACCCTTTTTTTTCCCCCTAGGAACTGGCAACTCAGAGCCGAGTCAGTTCAAAAGCTCAGCAAGTCTTCAGGTGTCACGCGGTGATGCCACCAGAGCAGGATGTGGCTCAGGGACCACTGGTCTCCATCCCTGCCCCTCCCTGGGAACAAGGAGCTGATTTTCAAGTCGAGGGCACCCATCCCACAAAAGAAAGGGATTGTCCCAGCAAAAGGGAGTGGGAAGGGCTGGAAAGCAGCAGCCTGGAGCTGCTGATGCTGTAGAAGATGAGGAGCTGCAGGAGATGAAGTAGGTACGGGAGATCACAGGGAGAAAGGACAGAGACTCATGCTTTCCAAGAGAAAACCTGTGTTGGAAACTACAGTGAGTGAGGGAATAGGAGCTTGTGAATCCCACAGAAAAGAAATGGGCACATGTTCAGGCAAACAGAGGCTGAGAGGTGACCAAATTTAAGGCAAAAAAGCCACGGCTGCTCAGGAGGGGCGAACCTGCTACTGCATTAACCTTTCGTGCTGCTGTTCGACCCATCCTCTTGATTTTTCTTATTTCTACAACAAGGCTCGGATTACTATTCATGTAGGGAAGAGTACTGGAAGGAGCATGAGCTGCCTCATGTTTGTGAAGTGCCTTGAAGGTGAAAAACGCATCATCAGAAGGACTAATTACAATCACGGTAATGAGGGACCACGTCTGCAGGAAATTACATGGCAGACTGTGAGCTCCGCAACGCAATCTCTGCAAATGGAAGGAGCTGGATGTTTTTATCCGCGTTATGGAGCTAATCTAGCATGATGATACAGAGCTTATTTTTATTTCTAAACAAAAATTAACATGAATTTAAGAGTAAAGTCGCAGTTGTGGAAAAAGGAGCACATTTTCATGTACTGAGTTGGGTTACTTTTGACTCCGACGAGCAATATTCCCCCAAATGATAGAAACTGAACTAATATTCAGTTGTTTTGTCAGTCAGCAAGTGAAACCTTTCACACTCACTTAACCTTTCCCCATTTTGGCTGCCATCCAGTTTTGAATTCAGCCATCCAGAATTTTGGCATATTTTCCTTTCAAAGACAACTGCGTTACCATCATTTCCCTCGTCTCGCATGTTCCAGATTTAACAAGTCCCTCTCCAAAACCACACCACTTCTACTCTCTTTTCTGTTATGAAAATATTTACAGATGATCTCAAGCAAACAGGTTTGGAGCTGAACCAGACTGGAAAAAAAATCGGAGTCTAAATCCCTTTAGATTTGTACTGACACTCTAAACAGACTCCCTGGTTCTTCACCTGAATCCTGGATAAACCTAAACACCTCAATGTGTTCCCTGAACACGTCTGGGAACTTCACCTGGGATAGCTGGAGGCATCCTTGCTTGTGACAGGGAGGTTGGACTAGATGGCCTTTAAAGGTCCTCTCCAGCCCAACCCTCTCCAAGAGCAGGGCTGTGCTGTTGAAGGCACCACCAACACATCAGCGCCCACAGGTCGCCCAGCACTGCCACCAATTACAGAACAACTTGGACAGAATTCAATTTCCTTTCATTTCTTTTCACCTTCCCACCCTCGTCAGCCGAGACCAAACACGTGCCAGAGCAGAGGCTGCTTCCCTTGTGCCTCCCACAGCCAGAACAGCCCTTTAGATGGTGCTGAATATTAAGAATGAGTTCTGTGAATGCTCCAGAGCCTAAAAAACGAATCCTCAGATTAAATACAATCTAGATTTAGTTCATCTACATCAACCATGCAGCAATCACTCAATCCTAGCATTCTTCCCAGTATCCAGTCTCCTGCCTGTAAGTGGAAATGTGCAGGAAAGAAACAGGTATTGTGACCATTTCTTTCTGGCCTAAATTACTGTCATTGCTTTTAAAATTCCTTAGAAGTTGGGTTACAAGTTATACTGGTCCTATTCTCTCATGTTATTTTTAATGGAACATTTGAGGTCTAGGTAAAAACTAGTCTTTTTGTCATAAAATATATGCATAGATGTATATATAGATATAAAATTATGGATAAAACTAGTCTGTTTTTTCACACTGAAAAATCCAGGATAAAAGTGCCCCACCATGGGGAAAATTTCTTTCAGCTTTTGCCAGTTTCTATCCTGCCCTTTCCCCAGCCAAGGAACTTGTCTTTGAGGAAAGCATCTACTTTCTGTTACTGTCTCTCTTAAAAACCCCACCCTGCTCCAGCATCTCTGTTTGGAAGTCCAATTGTCAGATTCAAGCCTTCAAAGTTGGATTAGAAAACTCCATTTCCATGACGTCAAGCACCCTGCACTCCAGAGGTCCATGAGTCCGAAGCGTCACAGAATTATGGAATCACTAAAGTTGGAAAAGGCCTCTCAGACCATCCAGTCCAACCATCCCCCAGCACCGCCAAGGCCACCACTGACCATGGCCCCAAGCGCCACATCCACATAGCCTTGAAATCCCTCCAGGGATGGGGACTCCACCACCACCCTGGGCAGCTGTGCCAGGGCTGGACAGCCCTTCCCATTGCTAAATTTTCCTTAATATCCAACCTGAGCCTCCCCTGGAGCCTCCAGAGGCTGTTTCCTGGTGGATTTCCCAACATCCTAAGAAGAAAGAGGAACCATGTGTCCCAAATCCTCTGCAGAACCCTCTGAAAATCCAGCCCTTTGCTGGGGAGCCAATTCATCTGGGTGAGGACAGCACAGCTGTGCCACGGGGATCCTGAGAAATGAAATCCATATTCTTGAAGGTCAATAACTCCCCATCTGCTGCCTCGCAGATTTCCTGCCTTGGAAGCTTTCCCAGGTTTGCCCAGGACATGGCAGGTCTTGTGGAGAAATGAGTCGTATGGGGAGCCACTACAGAGGATTTGTACCAAGTACAACTCGTTAACAGGAGCAACAATTTATCCGGAGAGGGGACCAGAGAGGGAAACTGCTGGGAGAGCAAGGAAAAGGCTTCTCTTGCACTGAAGGCACAAGAAAAACAGGGGTAAACTAAATTTAGTTGTGTAGACACGAGCTGCAAATTGTTATGGGAAAGACTTTGAAGATGCAGAAGGAGTTTGGTTTTTTTTTTTGAGGGATTCAATTTATTTTTCAAGCTGGATTGCCTGATGCCCAGGAAGAACTACAGCATCCAATTTAGTCTTGGAGGTTAACAGCAGCCAAGGAGGATCTCGGGGCATTTCTTCACTGCTGCTGAGCTAATGGTCAGTAGCAACAAAAGTCTGGGATAAGAACAACATCGTGAATATTCCGACGGGAGAGGGACATTGCAAGCTGAATAAAGTTCAGACAGTGTTAATTAACCAACATGCAGGCTTATTATCTGAACTAAAACGCTAAAACACAGCATTTCCCTGGTGTTAGTGTTGCATCCAAGACACAGCCAGGCTGGAAACCCTTTAAGCAGGGACCTGTTTTCCCTTGGAAGGCGCTCAGACACCGTGTCCCTGCTCTCAAAGACGGCCTGTCCTTCCCAGAATGGACAACAGGATGTGGGAGATGAGCTGGCCAGGAGCCACACGCTGATTTTTGGCAGACAGGTGAACTTCACCACTCTCTTGATGGATGGAAGAAAAAGCCATTTGATGCCATCCCATGAGCCGGGGGAAAAAAAAGGCATTTTAAAGCCAAAGCCTGGCATTTACTGTGCAATTTCAAATATTTTGTGTCTTCTGGCTGCGGTGAACCAGTCAAAGCTTTCTTTGTCTTTTGGAGGGGAGGAGGAGGGAGGAGCACAAAGAAACAAGCAGTGTGCATTTCTTTGCTTTTTCTCTCCTCGGGGCCAACACCCTCAATTTATGAAGGAGCAGAGGAAAACACATCCTGATTTATAGACTGTGGCACCCTCCGGCAAAGCCGGGACACGGCACCAGTCCCACCTTTTGCCATGCAGGAATAGCAACGCTGCTGCTTCCTTTACAGCTCCAGAGACCACGGGAGCCTGTTTAAAACAACACCTTTCCTTGGCCACTGACACCAAGTATTCCTCGGCTTCAGGACTTCATTAGCATTGACTCAAACTGCTCCACACGGGCAGGATTTCAGCCCTTTCCTCATCCCTTCACTACAGTCACTGTTCTTCCCCTCCCCGAGATATCCCAACCTACCAGTTTTCAGTCAAGTGCCTGGATTAAGGGCTTTCTTGAAAAATTGCAAAGCTTCAGGAAAACACAGGGAGAGCAACCACTTGAGAGCAGCTCAAAGGGTGGCTCTGACTGCTGGGATAAGCGTTGAGGATAAGGCTTTTAAGGGCAAAGGCCAAGAGGGGTGGAATGACACTGCAGAGCACAATGCGGTGAAGAAGAACGATGATCCAGGAGAAAAAAACCACACCTAGATCAGGGAAACAACCTGCATTTTGGAAACAAGGAGCTTAGAAAAGGAATGGAAGGCGTTACTAACGAGGAATCAAATCCATAAAGCAGAAGAACAGCAGAAGCTGTATCTGAACTTGCCCACTCACTGAAGGTGAAAGGTGTATTTCAGCCTTATGGGACCAAAAGGCAAATGTAGATAAAAAACCCCAAGCTTCCTAGGAATAACAGATTAAAAACAGAAATGAAAATGAAGGGTCTTAAATGGATCTTGAACTGCAAACAACAGGGACAATCATGGCAAGGGTTAATATTTTGTTCTCAGCCCAAATGAGAAGCCACCCTCCTGCTTCCAGTGCACATCAACACTCTGTATCATTAAATTAGGAACTTCTTAAGCATTTCTGGTCTAGAACAGAGAGGTTCACTCTGTTCCAGTCTCTGCAGACAGGATTACACCTTCCTCCAAATTCCCCTCACTACGAATCCCAATATTTAGGGAGTAAGCCTCATGGTTTGTCTTCACTTGACAAGTGTCCCGTGTGCTCCCCCTGGGAAATTACTCTGCTAGGAGAAAGAGATTGAATTCTGAGAGGCTGAACTACACAATCCTTTAAACAAAAAGAAATGCACTGTTTTAAAACCAAGGGCTCCCATTCAGGAGATCCCTCTCCTCAATAACATTTCTCACCACCACATCTCCTTCCTCTCCCATGTCCACAGCTTCCCACCAGGCAGGTTGGGATGGAGGAGACAGTCTCACAGCTTCAACCCCAAATTCCCAAGCTTTTGTGAAAGCCTGGAAGTAGCTCTGCAGCTGCCCAGGGTGAGGTGACCTCCTCTGGACACCTCTTGGTACCTTTACATGAAGAGAACTCAAACTGGTGGGATCAGCCTGGAGTGAATGGCCAGGCAGGGACACAGCTGGGTGATTATGCTACCAAAAAAAAAAAAAACCCACTCAAAATTGGATTGTGCATCAGAAAAAGCTTCCAAAGAGGCACAGCAAATCCGACTTCAGGTGTTATGGATCACAGATAATGCAGCTGCTGGACTACCCTTCCAAACTGCACAGGAAAATGTAAGGAGTCAATTTAACACCATGTCAGAACAGCCCAAATGAGAGGATCACCTTCATTCCACACTGGAAAGTACCACTCGGAGCTTCCAGACATTTGCAAATTCATGGAAGATGAATATTCTCAGTGAGTACTGATTTTTTTTTTTTATTTCCCTTTTTATTGAATAAATATGAAAAATTATCACCAACTAGAGAAAGCAGAAAATGAGAGAAGGACTACCTGGAACTGGGAAAGAGCACTCTGGAAATGAATCACCTCCTCACACACACAAAAATCACGCAGGACACTTGAGTTATGCAAAGATCAGGAATAATCCCAGAACGGTTTGAGTTGGAAAGGACCTTAAAGAGCATCTCTTTCCAACCCCACCTGCCACTAGCCCAGGCTGCTCCAAGCCTTTGAGCCATAACCACACAACTGTTTTACCAAAAATGTGGAGAATAATGAAGATTCAGTTGCTTAACCCAACGAGAAGGAAAAGGGCAGACTCAGCATTTCCAGAGCTGTTCCTTTGGAAAGCTGGCAGGGCCCTCTCTCATTTCCAGCAGAAAACGTGACAGAATTAAGAGGCATTCCTTGTTCTCCCTGGTCTCTGGAGCTCCAGCCCACAGCAGGTATTTTGCCTGCTCTGTGTACAAACACACCATCAGCGCCACCCCAAATCCAGGAGGAACAGCTCTGAGACAGCCTGATCTCTCCAGGATCCAAAGGATGCCACAGCTCCCCCCTTCCAGCTGAAATCCACTGGCCTGGTGCTCAGAAGAGCAATTCCCACCACCTGGATACAGCCCCAGGAAGCACTGATGGGAAGCCATAAAGACATAAAGCAACAAAATAAAAACACGGGGCTTCAGGCTTTTCCTTTCCACAGAGGAACATGATATTAAAAAGAGACTTTGACCCCCATTCCAACACGATTACCCTTAGCCACAGGGAAAGGGTTAGCAAGGCTTCTTGGGGAGCAGAAACCAGTGCTGGCCAAGCACCAAGGCACCTCCACCAGCCCCACAGAATTAATACTTTTACAGTTTTTATCATAGTCCACAATTATTACTTTTGTATTTCTTATCTCAGTCCAGAATTACAATTTTTAGCACATCGCTTACTAACAGCTTCTAAATACTGCATTAAGTTATAAAATCTGATTTTTTTTTTTTTAGGCAAAGTTTCTCTCAAAATGACAGAAATAATGGTTTCTACCCAAATGATTCTATGATTTTTAAGGAAATATTACTTAGATTCTGCTAAAACCTTCCTTGGAAAACACGAGCTGGGTGGATCACATTGCAGTTCTACCAGAGAATGCCATTGCTGGTTGCACTACATTGATGCAACAGAGTTTACTTTTAAAACCCAAGTTTACGTCTCTGAAATGTTCTGACAAAAAGGTTCCTACTTCTATACCTGAACATGTTGTGCCTGAAACCTCCAAACCCTGACACATCCCTGCGTGCCACGTTAATCCCCCTCCCCTCCAACACCAGAGCTCTCCCCTTCCCACCAGGCAACGCCGAACACAAACTCCTTTGGCACCAATGAAATAGTCTCACCTCGGAATATTTACAATATCGAGCCACAGACATCCATTCCCTGAGGGAATCACTGTGTGTGCCCGAGGGAAAACAAGGGGAGCTGAGGGAATGCACTGGCTCCTGTACCTGCCAGAAAAGCCCCCCCAATTACAAGCAGCCCATTTTGACTGACTCCGTGGCACCAACGCACACACATTTACCCCAACACAGCAGCTGTAATTTTACCACTGATTTCTTTTAACATATTTTAGTATCATAACCCCTGAGCGCTTCCTGAAGGTCACCAGATGCAAACTATGTTTACCTTTTAATTCATAATAAGGTAAGAGAGGAAAGCAATGAAAGGCAAGTGCACTTTTTGTCTTCCCTTTTTACCTTGCCCTTGTCAAAGTAATGGATAATTTCTTGATAGAGCTGATCTTTCAGCTGTCCTTGAGTAGCAGCTTGATATCCATCCCGCTGGGTAAGATGTGCTGCACACGCTTCTTCTGACCACTAAAGCAGACCAAAAAAGGGGAAAAGAGAAAGCAAATCAAAAGTTGTGAGACAGATCAGTAAAAAAAAGACTAAATAAAAAAGACAGTTTTTTATTTAATGAAGTTTAAGCACAGCTAGTGCACTAACATAAGGGTTCTGGGCACTCTGAGTCCTTGGGCACAAGGACCATTTATTTGAATGCTCTAATTGGAGGCTAATTACATCTATCAGCTGGAAGGAAGGTTCTGGAGGTGGCTCCTCTCCTGGGGGAGGCTGAGGAGACTGACCTTGGCCTGCTGATGGGTTCCACCTGCAGGGGACCAGCCTTGGTGCCAAGACACACCAAGACCAAAGGAAAGGGCTGCGGGCAGGGCAATGAGGTGGCCACAACTCACAGGGAATGTTTGGGGGCTGGAAAAGCACAGTTAACTTTATCAAGCCTGGCTGCAATTAGTGGCTCTTGCTCTTCCAGCAGATGCCTAACTGATCCTAATGGATCAAGCAAGGATGTCAATCATACAGTCACGGAATGGTTTGGGGTGGAGGGACCTCAAAGCCCATCCATTCCCACCCCCTGCCATGGGCAGGGACACCTCCCACCAGCCCAGGTTGCTCCAAGCCCCGTCCAACCTGGCCTTGGACACTTCCAGGGATCCAGGGGCAGCCACAGCTTCTCTGGGCACCCTGTGCCAGGGCCTGCCCACCCTCACGGGGGACAATCTCCCCCTGATATCTGACCTAAACCTCACAGACTGATTTCCAGAATTACTGTCACACCACCCACTTTTACCTCCTGTATCTTATTAAATTTCACGCAATTACTTCTTCATTTGGCCAGAATGTTTGTGTTGGGGCCAAGCAGACAACTGTGACCCCTTTGCAAAGCAGAGCTGTGTTTCTGAGCAACACAAACCTCACAGAGCCTGCAATGTAATGGCTTTTTTTTTTTTTTTACAACATGCAAAGAGCAACTATCTTGTTAGTTTAGAACATCTGAATTTTGACAAAATGGGCTAAGAGTACAACAGAAGTGTCTTTTCCTGAGTGTGCTTCATCAGCCTGCAGTAATTTGGAGAGCACCGTGGCACCTCTCTTTCCACAGGCACAGCCTTCCTGCAAATTTAAAGGTGAAATTCTCACCCGCTCTCAGTCTCGACCCAAACGTGATCCCATTAAGATCAGTGTGATGGAATATCTGCCAGTGACGAGTGGCACTGAAAATCCTGTCCTAGAGGCTTGACAGAAGAACTCAATTGCTGAGTTACACCCAGCACAACATTGCTGCTGAACCCTCCACCCATTGCTAACCACTGGGAGGAACAGGAACCTCCTCCTGCCACTGCCAACCACAGGCAGCAACCAGAATTTAGGCAGAGAGACTGATGCATTTTTACATAAAGTAATTCCGGGCTATAATATAATTATACTGATAAACAAACATTCCCTCAGTGACGAAAGCCTGCGATAAATCCTGTCCCTGCATTTGCCATGTTGTATCAATTTGCATGAGGAGAAAAGAAAAAGATGTGTATTTCTTCCCAGTGAATTCCAAGGGGTAAATTAAGATGCTTATCTGGTCTTCTTATTGAAGAGAAGCCCAAGCTGGCTAAACTCTAGCAAAAGGTCACATAAAGCATATTGACTAACAAGTCAAGCCACAGAAGCCGTAAGTCTGAATGACTTTTTCTGGTGGGGTTTATTCCATCCCTTTCCCATAGAAGACAGCACCTGCACTAGCCCAGGTTCCTCCAAGCCCCGTCCAACCCCTTGGTTATTCTGTGTCTCTGTCCCATGACTGTGGGTGCTGCAGTCCTTGACGGGAGTGGGAGGGGAGCCAGGCCATCCAGGGCTCCACTGGGGGGTGATGGAATGTGAGGAAGACGAAGGGGAGTAAAAAAAACCACTTCAAAAATGCCAATTCTTATCACATTTACGTTTTTTGCTTTTCCCACTAACTGCTTTTTAAAATGAAGGTGTGAAGCCCCTTGCTGGTAATTGAGCCATCAATGACTGGGCTGTGTTAACGTGTGGTTTCATGAGCCAGGCATGTGCTGGAAGAGCAGCACCTTTCTAGAGGGCACCAAGGGGAACGTGGTTGGGACCTGCTCCCACATGTGTGACACAACCACGGGAACAACCAAACAACGTCATCCATCCAGGACGTTCTCAGGGAGATTAACGCTCACGAAATGCAGTTTCACCACATTTCTGCTTGACACTGGACAGTGTTACCAACTCACATGCCTTATTTCATGTACTTTCCACAGCTACCATGTTATTGATACACATTGCACATTCCACCAAAAATACTCCTTGAAGAACAGCAATATTGTGGTGCCTCTTGAAATGTGCCAGAAACTGTGCTACACTGCCTTCAAATGATACGTGGCATGAGCTTGGAAAGAAGGCTGTTTGAATCTCTCCCTAATTTCCCAAAATCAAAGCTCAATCTCTTGCAGACACCCAAGAGCCCTTGAGAACAGGCTCCAGTACTTTGCACAAGATTCTGTGGAGAGCTGATTTACTCAAATATGTGCCTAGAGGCTTCCACACATTACAAGATCTCGACGTTTTAAGGATTATAGTTTTCCAATTTGTAATTTGTGGTGCTGACTTGACCATGCCTCCACTTCAGATGAAGACCTTCTGGTGCCACACGTCGACGTCAGAGTGCTGCCTTCCTCCATGCGCGAATTCCACGCGTGTCATTCATCCCCGAGCTGTGAAGCAGCTCGAAGGGCAGATGTTCTGAGTGACAAACACCACTCGGGGTGGCTGCTGACACGATGTGCCAAACGTGGGACGCGTCCTGGGCTTTACCTTCAGGAGCTTGGCGTGCAGGAGTAACGTGTAGGCGGCTTCTGTGTAGTTGTCACACTCCTTGTGCAGGTCACACAGCTTGTACAAGTACCTGCAAGGAATAAAAACAACGGTGCTGCAAAAAGATGCTGCTAAATAATTTCTTTTGAAGACAGCAACGGTTCGAATCCAACTAAATATCTGTGGGATTATTTTCTGTGTGCAGACAACCTTTAGGACCATTTGCATCTCCCTCGGGTTCTTTTCAATGCATATTCATAGAATTAGAGATTCATGGAATCATTAAGGTTGGAAAAGACCTCCAAGATCATCAAGCCTAACCTCTGACCAAACCTCACCACATTAATGACTTGTGATGAAGAATGAGTCCAATAACAGATTTTGTGCAAGACAGAGCACTCTCACAGTTCAGCTGTGGAGACAGAGAAAAGTTCTCTTCTTTAATGCCAATATCATCCCACCTCTGGCAGGGAACTCCCTTTATTTGGTGGGTTTTCTAGTGACTATTAAAAAATCCCCCCTGTCCCCAAACTATTAAAACTGAATTTTGAAAAAGCCAGTGAAAATACTTTCAAGTCTGATATTCAGTTAACAGAAATTGGAGATAATTTGGGGTGGATTTGACACTGAGAGACAATACAGAGATGCTGAACAGGGCAGGGCTAAAACTCAGAACGTCCCGTGTTTGTCCAGAGTTACCAATCGTGCCATTTCCTTCTTTTCCAGCAACCCACTAAAACACCAATTAAAACCAATTAAACGCCAGGAGGTGAGTTCACAAGCGAAAATTCTTCCCAAAAGATAACGAGCATCAGAGAACGAATTCACTAATAACATTTACACCCCTGAGGCAGCATTGCAAACATCAGCTGCAGCATTTTAGCACAACGGTGTAGCCAATTTTTAGCCAAAGCACAAGCAGAGGACGAGGAACCCTGAGGTTTACAGAAAACACAATGACACATTTCCATGTTTACTTCGTGTGAAAATGGGTTTCGAAAGGTTCCTGCAAGCTTTAAGATGAAAATAAGTATCAGTCACGATATTTAACAGTCGGGTTTTACCCCAAGTCACGTATTTTGCATCTCACCAGGAGGCAACATTATTTCTTCGCTCAGCTTTCTTTTGGCTTATTTATTTTCCTCCATGAAAAGGAGAATATTCCCTCCTAAGTATTCCAGCGTTCATTGTAATAAAAGTGAAGGAGCTGGAGAAAGGGGACAGAGCTAATCTCATGCCTCCAACTGCAGCACTCGGTGTTCTCAGGGAAGATAAGCTTTTGAATTACTTAAGGCTCAGCCAAGGTATGATTTTTCATTACTTCTTCTCCTCCAGCCCCCAAGTGACTCCTCAACAGGAACTCAATTTCCCCAATTACACCAGAGCACACCAGGCAGTTTGTCACCAGTCATGTTTACAAACCTTATGTACATTTCCTCTCTCTCGATCTCCTTGTAGAAATTCTGTGGAAAAAAAAAAAATAAAAAAAAAAATTACAAAGTCTTTGATTCCTCGGTTTGGATTAAAAATTCATAATTGCATAACATCAGCCTCAAAGCTGCAAAGGGAACTTCGCCTGCGGTGCTGGAACATGAGTTATTGAGCTTACAAAGCCTAATGCTGGGGTGTTCCACGTTGCAGCCTACGAGGGCTCACGTCCCATGGCAAAGGTTAAGAATTTGCCGGAACAGCACCGCCAGAAATCTGCTTCTGGCGCTTGCAAGTCCCACATCACTGACCATTTGAGAACCTTCTAATACACAAAAAACGTCATTTTGAAGCAACAGCTGATTTAGAGCTCCGAACGTTCGTTGGGCAATACGTTGTCTGCTCTTGAATTCTAAGAGTTCCCTTGGAAATAAGAAGTTAGATTATGGTATTTCTCTGGTTTCGTATGCCACACATTAGCATTGCTCTCCTCTGATTGCCTCTGGCCCCAAGATAAACTAGTTAACAGTACAAATACTGTAAATGCAAACTATGATAAACTGGGCGAGATATTAAAGGCATTTCTGAATCTCATTTCAAGTTCGCCTCCAAAAGGTAAAATATATCCAAAAAAACCCCCAAAAACCCCAAATAAAAAGAAATCGCTCCGTCCCTGAATTAGAATATATTTTGATGTTTAATTAAAGCAGGTGAAGAGCCACTGATAAAAGCACAAGGCCAGCACCAAGACATGGATAAATGCAACACAAAACTGTTCCCTTCCAAGAGAACTGGAATACAAGAAAAAATCCACATTTTACAGAGGAAGTGATGGGTTATTTCAGGGAAATACCATTTCATCTGATAAAAATGCTCACTGGCTTTAAGTTCAACTCAAAAGACAACTGCCAAGGCCGCCACTGACCATGTCCCCAAGTGCCACATCCACATGGCTTTGAAATCCTTCCAGGGATGGGGACTCCAGCCCTGCCCTGGGCAGCTGTGCCAGGGCTGGACAACCCTTTCAAGGAAGGAATTTTCCCAATGTCCCACCTGCCCCTCCCTTGGCCCAGCCTGAGGCCATTCCCTCTCCTCCTGTCCCTGTTCCCTGGGAGCAGAGCCCAATCCCACCCTGGATCCATCAGGGACTTGCACAGCCAGAAGGTCCCTCCTGAGCCTCCTTTTCTCCAGGCTGAGCCCCCTCAGCTCCCTCAGCCCCTCCTGTGGATCCAGACCCTTCCCCATTAGCACTGGCTTAAACACAGATCCAACCCTCCAACTCAATCTACAGTCAATACAGACAAACTTAATCCAGAGAAAGCCTCCGGATCATTAAATTCCCAATTAAGCACTCTTGGAGACCTCAGGTGGGAATGGTGCCGAGTATCAGCCCACGGTTGGGTTTTTGCAAAGCCATGAATTTCCCTCCAGGAGGCTGGAGAATGATGAAAGGGCTGAGCTGGCCCTGGAGGGCAGATGGGAGTTTAAAATCGAGTTCAAGTTTTAAATCATGGCTGCTGGAAGCGAAGGAAAATTCTGGCGACGCTTCCCAGTGGGAGGTTTGTGCAGGGTATCTCCCTGTGATTTAACCTGGCAGCAGCAAATCACCAGCAAAATTTATCATCCGGAAACCCTGAAAAACTCAGATGCCAAAAATCAGCATCAGGAGATGCTGTTGGAAACACCTGGAGGAAACAAACCCAACCCCAAGCGTGCCAAGAGTCCCTGGTGATCTGGATGGCGAGAATTCCTGGGAGGAATCATAGAATCGATTGAGTTAGAAAAGACTTCCAAGATCGTCAAGTCCAACCCTTGGTCCAACTCCAGTCCGTCTACTCGATCATGGCACTCAGTGCCACGTCCAATCCCAGTTTAAAAACCTCCAGGGATGGTGAATCCACCCCCTCTCTGGGCAGGCCATTCCAATGCCTCATCACTCTCTGAGTGCTACGATGGAAGGAAGGAGAAACAAAGGCACCCTCCTAAGGAACCCTTCCCAGTTTTAGACCCCAGTTTAGAGCGTGTGGTGCATGTGGTTTGCCATTTCCCCTCTTGCTTGTGCGAACTGGCAGGATTGTCCAACACCATTCCGCTCGGGAGGACGCGACGACCTTTCTGGGGGCAACCAAAGAGCCGGTGACAACTCTCCAGGTCCCTCCTCCTCTCCCATCTCCCGAACAACCTGATGCTTTTTGACGCACACGGGGAAGGAAAACAAACTCCAACTAAAGGCCTAGTCCGTGGTTTGATGTTCTTTGTCCTGCTCCAGCTGTGTTCATGTGACACAAAGGCTGTGCTGCACAAGCCCTCGGTGGCTCCGTTAGATGCAAAACAAAAGCCAGAGACTATTTACTCAGCTCTTTCCTGAACAAGACCCATTGGCCATATCCCATAAACCCCACACATGACAACAGAATAAAAGCTTTGGTGATGACGGAGGGACGAAAGCTCGGAATCTCAGCAGCAAACACTTAATACCGAGTCCTCCTGGAAAAATCCAATCTAGTCACTATAATTTTGGGGTCTCTAAAAGTTATTTTCCACGTGTGCTTGCAAATTTCCATATTTTAGGCTTGTAAAATCTTAAGACTCCAATGCTTCCACCAGCATGTACTATGGCAGACAACTTCTACTGCTTCCAACTCGAGCCCAAAGGGACAAAGGTTTGTGTATAGAACAGAATTTCTAGAACTATAAGAATTTCTAGAACTTCCAGAATTTCTGGAACTATAACAAGGAAGTTTCCTCCCAGCGAGGAAAACAATCCGAATTTTTCCTCCTGTGAATGAAATAGTCACCCAAATTTCTTCAAAAACTTCCACTGCAGAGGCTGAGCAGAAAGCAGGATCCAAATGGGGTTACAAAGACATGGAAATTCTGAGAGTGACCGGCACAGAACTCCAACATTCTGCATGTCAAGTGTTTTTCTGCATCAAGTTGCTCAGAAATCAATTTTAAACACCAATGAACAGCCCTCCTTATAACATTTGTCCTTAAATCTCCTCATAGGATCAATTAAAGAGGGAATGACCTACTTTTTCACCGATTTGCCTCCATCAAAATAGGAAAAAAAACCCCAAAGCATCCCAAATTTCCCTGAGAATCCCGACGGAGTCGGTGTGTGCCACGGCAGGGTGACACTGCGAGTGCAGTGGGTGCTCCAGGGGGTGCAATGCCCACTCACCAGCACGTTGACAGTGCAGCTCATGCGGTTCTCCTTGTTCTCGTCGTGCATGATGGTCCTGTAGTCCAAGAGCCTCTCCATCAAGCTCACAACGAGCTTCACGAAGGTTTCCCCGCTCTTGGCGAGGTATTTGTGCTTCCTGCAGTGCTCCAAGAGACTGAAAAAACCAATTACACCCGCCTTGTTAATCCCACGCAGCCAAAACCTTGACTCAGGTGCAATTTTAAACACCACGCATCGTTAACAGATTTTAATTATTTCTGGGCTACAAAGTTCATTGTGGTCTAATTGCTCTCTCTCCTGACTTCACCCAGACATAAATCTCAACACTTACATTTTGTCAAACAACACTTTGTACTGTTCATCCCCTCGGCCTCCTTCCACTTCATGATCCAGTTTGGTGATGATCTCATTTTCGAACTGCAATTAAACAGAGTAAGAGGAAATAATCAGATGGCAAATATTTCCCTTTCTTGCCGGAGCCTCCCAGATGGCTTGGGCACCTCGGTGAGACGTTCAGCCACTCTCTGAAAGCCTGGCTGAAGTTTAGGAGTCTGCAGGCTGTGGTTTTAGAGCATCCACCATCATCTCCTGCCCTGCAAGGACTTCAGGTCAGAGAAATCATCAGGCACGTTGTTAAATGAAGCGTAAATATTTGCGTTACGAAAAAGTAAATAAGGAGATTAACGACAAGAAGGAAGGCAGGGAGAAAGAAGACAAGTAATGTCCCCTGCAACACTGCAACAAAACTAAATGTTAAATATCAAAAGGTTGCAAACTGGGAAAGAGGAGAGGGAACACCTGAGGCTGGATAACCCCACCGGATGCACATCCCAGAACCACCAACAGCCCTTTCTAGCACCCAGACACCCACTCACAGCGGGGCACAACCTGAGAACCCGTTAATAAGTCACTGCAGAGGGGAAGGAAGTCGTTTCAAACAACTCCAGAGTAGTTCTAGTTGGGCAATAAGAAAAGAATACAAACCTAAGTGGGCATTTGAGTGTATTTTAAAAGCAAACTGGGTAATTCCCTGGATTTTTAGCGACTGCAGAGGGTTTCAGCTGTTGCTGCTGCATTCCCTAAGGGCCCAGGTTAGGAATGGATGGGAACTGTTAGCAGAGGGAGGTTCACTCCAGGCCTGTGGCTCTGTAATGCATCAGTTTAGGCATCTCATTCCTAATTCTTCATTAACTGAGCAGGGACATGCACAGGATCAGTGCCACAGCCTACTGGAGCTGGGCACAAGAGCCAGGCTGAGCTGGGAGCCCTGCCAGGGACTGGGAGCCCGTTATTGGAGTGGGAGATCATTGACACAACAGTTGTCACCAACAAAGTTTTGTCACTGTCACTGGCTCCAGCAGCCCCTTAACGACTCTGAGGGGAGGCAAAGGGCCACCTGCGCAAGAACAAAACGTCCTAACATTTTGGAAATGTCAAGAGATGTACTTTGCATCCGCAGTTAATATTAAGAGCACATAAAGTACCGACGGGAAAAAAACAGGACTGTCTGGATCAGAGGGAATATTCTGAGCTGGAAGGGAATCGGCAGGACCATCAACCCCTGATCCTGCACAGACACCCCAACAATCCCACCCTGTGCCCCAGAGCATCATCCCAACCCTCCTGGAGCTCTGGCAGCCTTGGGGCCGTGCCCACTGCCCTGGGGAGCCTGGGCAGTGCCCACCACCCTCTGGGGGAAAGACCCTTCCCTGAGATTCCACCTGACTCTGCCCTGACACAACTCCAGCCATTCCCTGGGTGCTGTCCCTGGTCACTCAAGAGAAGTAGTCAGTGCCTGCCCCTCTGCTCTTACTTAGGAAGAGAAACTGGATTTTTTTAGTCCAAACTGTGAAATTCTTCTGGTGCATTGATTCCAGCAAGGAATTAGAAATTACCCTTGCCAACAGACTTCTGGCATGGAGAAAGTGCTTTTCACCACCTAATTTGCACCACCTTGAGCCACAGGAGCTACACCCACCACCAATCTCATTCTGCCCACACAGCCCCACCTCAGGTGAGGTTGGTGCAATGCCCCTACCAACCCCCGCCAGCCATGCCCTTGGTTCTGCCACAGTGCCATCCCTCTGCCAAGGCACACCTGGGCAGAACAAGAGGACCTGCAGCAACAAGGGTGAGGAGAAGCATCTCGGCCACCACACCTGCCCGCTCTGCTGCAGGTGCTCTGCTGCTGGAACCCCCAGCAGCTGTGAACCTGCACACAGAACGTGGCCAAGGACTGCAGAGAAGCTGAGAAAAATCCTTTTTAGGGATGTTGGCATGAAGGATTCGGTGGCTAAATTGTGACAATGACAGAATACTCCTCCTCGTTAGGAAAAGTCAATCTCAGATCACCCAAACAGACCCATGAGCAGTAGTGTGAAAATCCACAGTCAGAGCAAGGACACTGCTTAGGTCCCCCTTTCCAAGTCTCCATGTTCTTCCCAGCATGACCTGCAGCAACATTCGCAGGATCACAGAATCACTGAGGTTGGAAAAGCCCTCGGAGCCCATCATGTCCAACCACCCCCCAGCACTGCAAGGCCATCACTGACCATGTCCCCAAGTGCCACATCCACACGGCTTTGAAATACCTCCAGGGATGGGGACTCCACCCCTGCCCTGGGCAGTCTTTCCAATGCTTGACAACCCTTTCCATGAAGAAATTTTCCTTACTATCCAACCTAAACCTCCCCTGGTGTACCTTAAGACTGTTTCCCACCTTCATGTGCAATCCCAGACTTCTTGAGCTCTGTATTTGGACTGGGACACGTATTTTTACACCGAGCAGAACTGGGTTACACCAAAAATCTCTGCTCGGAGCTCAGGGTTCCAAATCTTCATGGTGAAAAGTGGTTGAAAATGTCCTGCTCTCCCTCTGCCTGGGGGAAATTCAGGATACAGGATGGAAACATGAACGGGTCGATTGAAGTGTGAGCTGTCAGAGAACCCAAACTAACAGATTGATCATGCATGCAGTGACAAATCAACCAAGCAGCCAAATGACTTGTCCACCTGAAAACAATTTTTACTATCATGTGTGACCCCAAAGCTCAGATTGAAACATTTCAGAGGTGCTCTTCGGGTCCCCAGATGATCCAGGGAATCACAGAAACACTGGGAAAAGACCTCCAAGGGCATTTTGTGCAGCCTCCCAGGTGATGCAGGATTAGTGCCAACACTGGATGAGGCCAACTGTGACTTGAACATCTCCATGGATGGACAACCACAGGATCCACATGGAATGGGGGAAACCTCTCCCACTCCCTCAATACTTCACTTGAGAAGGAATGAACGAACAGGAATGTAAAATTAGGTTGATCATACAAGGAATCCATTATTAAAAAAACACCAGGAAAAATGAGAAAAGGCAGAATAATGCAATCCACCCCCTCCCAGAAGCACCCCAGGCTGAAACACCTTCCCACCGCTCGGGAACATGGCAAGTGAAACACTGAAGCAACACAATGATGGAACAGAGAAGTCACAAAATTCATGTTCTCTAATGAGTCCAGAAAGAAATTGACTTTCTAGACCAGTGTGAAAAATGACACTTGCTGCCAGCGTGAGCCCTTTAGGTGATGTATTTTTTAGCAAGAGATTACTCAGACAGAGAAGAGCAATTACATTTGTCATACAGGGTCTCGAGTATCTTCCTGATATCAGTTTTACTTAAATCTCTGTAAATCCACGCTTTGTTGGGCCATTTCCCTCATGGTCCTCTTGGGGTAAACAGAGCCCGACTTGTGGCATTTCTGGGATTTTAAGGCTTATTAACAGTATATTTCCTCTTCAGTCATCCTTGATACTTCTCAAGGAACCAACTACGATGCAGACCATGCAAGTCAAATGAATTAATGTTATTTAAACATCAGCTAAAATTCCTTCTACGGCCTTTCCAAGCCACATGAATGAATGTTATCTAACATCCTTCTATGTCTTTCCATAGAGGAATGTTTGATCAAGACAAGCTGAGGTTCATGGAGCTTTGGAAGTTTCTCCTCTTCCATGATGGAGGTGGGATAAGCTACTGGTTCTGGGACATTGCACCTGGCAGTATCTGTGGATACAAGCTCCATTTTTCCTTTTCTCTTATTTTTTTTTTCCAAATGCCTTGTCTTTTGTTTTTTTTTTTTTTTTTAGCGCATTAAATTAAATTCAACGCATAAACAGGCCTGAAATGACTGTGATGGAATTTACTCTCACACGAGGAAGTGCCAAATTTCCAGTGTCTCCATTACAGCCAGCGCCACTCCACTTTCCAGAGGCTTAGGGGGAATATCTGGCACCATCACCAAGGCAGATCCATATCCTTCTGCTGACAGGGAAAGCTGGAGGGTGGTGGAAGGAAGATTACAGGACATTATTATCCACTTTTCCTCGCACTTGATTAAGATCTGAGCTTCCCTTCAGGACGTGAGTCTGAACTTGAGCAAAGAGCAAATCCAGGGCTTCATCTGTCTGTTCCAATCTCCCATCTGGAGCACATAAATCAATGGAAGTCATCTCGTGTCAACTCAACTAATCGCTTTTGGACTTGGGTTTACCTCAAGTGTGGCCAGGCTGCGTCTGTAGCACCGCCTGACAATTTAATCAGCTGCAGAGAAGGAGGACTTTCAATCCTCCAAGCTGATGTAAATTGGTTTGGATGTGGGGTAAGAATGACTTTGCCACGTAAAATTCAAGTGACTGATCACACCACCAGAAATTAATCCTAATGCAGAGATAGAACACAGGTACCGTAAAACTTCGCTCAAAGGTTTTTTTGGAAACTTGCTGGTAATTCCCAGCAGTTTCCTTTTTTTTTTTTTCCCCCAGCATTCCAGCTGGCAAACAGATCTGGCAGCCATTTAATATTCGTAGATGATTTTGGAGGTCTTTGCATCACCTTTCTCCCTTCAGGTGGGGTGAGGGAGGAATATTGATACTCTCCAAAAGGCCAGAAAACAAGAAAAACTTCTACATTTACATTTCAGCAGCAGATAATTGAAAATGTTACTTCTTGAAACAAATCCTTTGTGGGGGATTAGTTGTCTGAATTTGCACGTTCAGTGGGATCACAGAAGAGAAACTGCAGCATCCCAGAAACCTGGAGAGTCATTAACTCGTGTTCTGGCTGCAGATCTGCAGCACAGGGGGAGGGAGGTTAACACGGGGCTCAGAAGTGCTAAAAAGGCTTCATAAGGAATTACAGGTTCTAAAAGTCCAGAGACATTCAGCTAAACCAGGAAATTCTTAATAAGGAGAATTAAATCAATTTGAAATTCACCCATAAACAGCAAGAAATCACAGTGAAAATAAAACTGCTGGTATGACCGTGTTGATGACACTGAGATTTACTGATAAATGTTAAAAATGGACTAACTTAGTTTCTTCTTTATTTCTTCTGGTCTCTACTCATTTAATTCTCTTCACAACAGAATGCTACCTAGAGGTATTTCAGCTGCACCTGTGGGTTCATTTCAGTAATCATATGCATTATGCATCCATTTATTATGCATTTCTATGTAATTCTGCATTATGTATTCATTGCTTATGCATTTCTGTATCACTTTCCTGCTTTTTCTGCTCTGGTTCTGTTATGCAAAGTGTCACTCCCAGAACCTGCAGAAAACAGGACAGGTGTGTTGTTGCACTTTCAGGGCTGTCTCCTCAGACCCTGATTGTTCCCAGCTCCTTATTCCAGCGGGCCAGGGACACGTGCTGGAGCCTGGAGCCTTAAATCCCTGATGGGAACACACCAGGCACTGATGGTTCTCCTCAGTAAGGAGGTTCAGTCTGAAAATGAGGCTTATGGGACTTCTAATTTCCTTTTGCCCAGTGCTGCAGGGCTGGGGGCTCCCCCCTCACATTTCACTCTGAGGGACAAAGGTCCTTCCTTCCTGCTTGTTGTTGGGGCAGCCAGGCTGGAGAAGTGCTTCTGACTCCATCCCTTCCCTTACCAAGGAATCCCAGACTGGTTTAGGTTGGAAGGGACCTTAAAACCCACCCATTCCCACCCCTGCCATGGGCAGGGACACCTTCTACCAGCCTAGGTTGCTCCAAGCCCCGTCCAACCTGGCCTTGGACACTTCCAGGGATCCAGGGGCAGCCACAGCTTCTCTGGGCACCCTGTGCCAGGGAAAAATTCCTTCCCAATAACCCACCTAAATCCACCCTCCTTCACCTTTAAGCCATTCCCCTTGTCCTACCACCGCAAGGCCCTGCCCAAAGTCCCTCTCTGTGGTATTTTGCTAATATTTCCTTTTGGCTCTCACAGCAAGCTACTTCTGCTCCTTAACTTGGACCAGACCAGCTGAAAGAACTGGTGTCAGGACTCGGTGCCACGGGACAGGCAGAACCCATCCCACCTCCTCCCACCCCCTCCACGCTCCGATCTGTACCTGCTCCTGCACTGGCATCTCCTTGGCAGTGGGTTCAACTCCAAGCAAGACACCAGCAGTGACACAGGTCCAGCAAAGGGAAGTCAGAAGTCACACCAAGAACCAGGAGTGCTGGTGGGAACGGGCAGCAGCAGCGGGAGCTTCCCAGGCTCCCAATCCCACATTCCAGCTGAATGATGGAGCCTTCCCCCCTGCTGTCACCACCGCAGGATCCACCACATCCACCTGACCACGCCAGGGATAATCAAAGCAATCCTCTTTCATGGCTCTGACAGATTCCCTTTGATCCGCAGGGTTTGCTGCTGGAACAGGCGAAGGGAGGGAGCGGCGTGGGGAAGGAGGCATGTCTTCTGCACTGCCTCCAGCACTGCCCTCCTGCTTGGAGGGGCCTCGGATGGCCTTCAAAGCACCTTCAGAGGGGGAGCAGAGAACTTCTAATTCCATTGGCCTTAATACAACTGCATAAAACAAGAGGGATTCACTTGGTTTGTCTCAGGGCTACGGGCACTGGGAGCACAGAAAAACCCCTTCTGGCTGGTACTGGTTTTTCCAGGTGATCCCAGTTTCTCCCAGCATGGAAACCACCGTGGGGAAAGCTGCCTGTTTGTCACACAAACCATCCCAGCCTGCAAAAAACCTGAAACGCCTCCCCCACAAAACATGAGGTTTCTACATCTGCCGGAGAAGTGGAGCCAATCTAAACCCTTGTTGATGCGACTAATAAGGTTAGATAATTGGGTTTCTGGCAGATTAGTTTAACAGCAGCCAACCATTCCATTTGGAAGTTCTCTCTGCAAGCAGTGCTGGACAGGGATAATTGGTACTTGCACATAAAGGATATAATGAAGCACATTACACCGACCCATTAAGCATGAAAGCCTGCCTAGGTACTGGTACTACTTAAAAAGAAAGTTATTTTATATCTATTTCTATCACTTAAACACAAAAGAGACAGAAAAAGGAGCTGGAAATGTGCAGACCAGGCAGTGCCACTTTAGTTCCTGAGGAAACCACAGAGCAATCCCCCCACGGAAGCTTTTCCCAGGGCAAGAAGGTGACCGGGGAAAAGACAGTATTGACCAAGGATCAATCACATCTGGCTGCCCTCTGGGATAAATCTGCTCCACGGCTGAAGAGCTGGGGTTGTCTCAGCCTTAGCCATGTGTTTGACATGTTGGTGAGACCTGGACTGGGCAGAGAAACCATGAGATGGGTGGAGAAAGAGGCTCCACTGCTGATCTCCAGGGGCGGTGGCTGGAGGACTCTGATGGTCTGCGAGAGCCAACAAGAAACCGTGCCAAAGTTAAGGAGAGAAAGTCCTGAACCAAGCAGCAGTACAGGGGGGTTCTGCTGTGGTGGACCGCACCGTGACCATGAACAAGCAGCAGATGCAACACGTGTCCTGGATGGCACCAACAGGATTACTGGAACCACAGCTGGAATGCTGCACCCAGCCAAAAGAGACCGACAGACTGGAGATGGTCTAACGGAGGCCCACCAAGATGGGCAGGGCTGGGGAACCTGGCCCAAGGGATGGCCAGAGGAACTGGGTCTGTTCAGCCCACAGAAAATCAGACTCGAGCCTTCCGAGCCCTGGAAGGTGCTCAGGGAGGAGATGGAGCTGCTCTGCTTACAAGGTGCAAGCAGCAACAGCCACAAGTCAATCCGAGGGAATTCCATGGGGATATAAAAAGAAAAGTCTTAATAATAGAATCGTGGAATGGTTGGGGTTGGAAGGGACTTTAAAGACCACCTCATTCCAACCCTCTGCCATGGGAAGGGACACCTTCCACTAGAGCAGGATTGAACACTGGAACAGGTCACCCAGAGAGGTGCTCAAACAACCCTCACAGGAGATGGTCAATACTGAGCTCCAGATGGCCCCACATAACCCAGTCTAAGGTCCACTTTGGACCAGATTACTGCCAGAGGTCCCATCCAAACTAGACTTTCCAGCAATCCTCTGCTTTCTACAAGCCTGTGATATTCATTCCACAAGGGCTCAGCAAACTCTGGAATTCCATCGCCTGCAAACCCACAAATGGACAGATTGATTGCTCCTTGGTAGAGGGAAATGTTCGCTCCAAACCCACTGAAAAGGGGTTTATTGCCCCTGCACTTGTCACATCTCCAGAAAGAAAGAAGCTGCACTGCCACAGGAAATATGACATCGAGTACCTACAACCCAAGGCACCGCTGACTTTAACATGAGACATTTTTCTTCTCAAAAGGCAAAAAAGAGAACTGAGTGAAATATTTAAGGCTTTCATTCATTAAAATCATCCAACTATTCCACACAAAGCTGGTTTCCTTCTGTCAGGAAAATACAGGGCCATAAATTCAGCTATAAAGTCACCCTCGGATTTTTCATGATCTATATAATTGTACAAATAAAAAATGACAAGCAACAAAAGAGAGCATCTGACGGGGAAACTGGTTAAATGGCAGCCCAGGCAGCATTTCAATCTTTACAGTATCACTGGAGTCAAACATAAGAAAGAATAATTATGCAGTAATTGGACGAAGCCAAAATACAGTTCACAACCTTTGCACACACTGCCCGGCACAAAACAAATCAAAGCAATAAAGTTGATGCCATTTCCCTTGCTGAACTCTCCCCGCGCAGATATACATTTACTCTGCCTCCAGATTTATTAAGAGTTGGTTCTGAATAACAGCGCACAAAGAAATAAGAAGTATGGAAAAGGATAAGGCTTTTCATCCAACAAAGAAAACTGCCAATATAAAGGGGAAAAAAGCAAACAATACGTGTCAAACTTTATTGGAAAATTCAGAAGGTCATATCCTGAACTGACAGAAATTTCAGTAGGAAGGAGCTCCATTGGCTTATTCCATAACCCCATCAGGCCTAACCAGCCTTAAACTCGATCCACAAGCAAAGTTTCAAGGGAAAGAAGGTCAAATGAATGATGCCAAGAAACTTCCTTTCTCTCCACTTGTCTTTCAAAAGTTGATGCTCTCAGGATAAGAAGGTGTGTGTCTATTCAAGGACTCCCCTCAGCACGTTAAAATAAAACAGAATAAAAATTCTACTTATTTCAGTTTTTGCAGTGCCTGCATAGCATGAAGAAGCACCAACACTGACCAGAGAGCTTTCTTCCTTTTCCATACCCATAAAATGTAGGGAATATTAAAATGATTAGATCTAAGGGATGATAAATCCTTACAGGTTATAGTTTCTATGTTGCCATATTCCCAGCCTTCCTTTACATGCCATTTAAGGGAGCATCAACCTCCTTTTCCTGAGTCACAGTGACAACTTAAGACACCTGTCTTTGCTCTCAGACCAGAACGAAAGGTTTCAGTTACTACATGCAAATTTCCCCCTCAATGACAATTTAAAACCAGCAGCTGAAAACTCTACAGCCCCTTGAGAGTTATGGGAAACAAGGAAATTCATAATTACATTAGTTCTTATATAATCAAAATCCTTCTGTTTTCTCAAAGACCAGCTGAACCCTCCTCACAAACTTTAAATGCCTGCAGCTTTCTGCTTACCCTCTGGAAGCTTCTGGTGGAATGAAATTCACACTGCATCATATCAAAGAAGATTGGGATCGTGGCTTTGCGAAGTTCGGTTTCCGGGATAAGAGTCATCTCCAGGATAGGCCCCACCATTTCCGGGATGAACTTGATTTTATGCTGACCTTTAAGACAAAAGATGCATTTCAGAGTTAACAAACAGCCACTGGCTTTGGTAGAATACATCAAAGCTGTATTAATAAATCCTCAGGGAGCGCAGGAAAGGAATTTTTAATATCTGGCTCCGCTGAAACACTTCTTCTTCTCCTCCTTCTCCTTCTCCTCTTCCTTCTTTTTCTTCTTCTTCTTCTCCTTCTCCTTCTTGATTATTATTCTTTGTTACTCTTCCTATTAATATTACAACACTATTATTTATGCCACAGGAGGGGAGGGATGTGACGTGTCTCAACCCAAATTAACAAGCATTGTCGAGTCACTTGTCAGGCTGGGACTCGCCACATTTTCCCACTGTTAAATTCCCAGGGTTTATTTGAAAACACAACGCGTGGCTGGCAGGGAAGGAGGCAAAAAGGCACATCACTTGTATTAACTTATTGAGACTTCTGTGTCTTCCAGGGTGTACAAGATGTTCTGCGTGTCAGTCTATCAAAGTGTCACCACGAGCGCAGCCTGGCAGAGCCTGGGGACACGAAATTCAGCTTCCCCAGCTGACAATATGCCTCCTTTCCTTGGGAGCTGAGGAATCTCCCATTTCTCTTCCCAAGAGGGAGCTGCTCTCCCACCAGCCCTCCCTGCCACGCTCTCCACACGTGGAAGAGGAATCAGAGCTTCACGTGAACGTGGCACCACCTAATAAATATTGGACCGGTAGAAAATATTACTGTTAATAGGGTTAGCTCAATGAATGCAGTGCTGCCAATTGCCTGTTAAATAACTCCCTGGAAACATCACAGAATCATGGAATGGTTTGGGTGGAAGATCATGCAGTCCATGCCATGGCCAGGGACAGGGAGGATTTAAGGAGCTCTTGCTTCCCATTGCACTCCCCAGTGGCACAGGACAGAGACAGGGTTTAACCCATTTACGTTCATGCCCTACACCCCTGGGACAGTAACCAGCAGAGTCTTTAATTAGCAGTTTCACTTCTAACCAGAACGAACATAAATCTCAACGAATGTAATCAAGAAGAAATCCTTCACTAACAAAACGCGCTATTTTAATTTTTTTATTTTTTTTTTAAGCAGACATCGTTTGAATTACTTGATGTGGCAAACTTTAGAACCCTATTATCATTAACAATCCTAGCAGGGCAAATTAACACTCATCTAAAACGGTGACCTGGGGTGCTGCTGCAGTGCTGGCTGGTGGTGAGGAATAGCAAGTGAGAGCAGCAAAGCTGTCCTTGGTCTCTCCTATGATTATTCCTGCACTGGGCCTCTCAGGTGACAGATTTCTTGTATTATGCCCCAAGGGTGTCACAGTCAATATCTCAGAAAACAAACAATGGTGACAGAAGTTACTTGTCAGGAAATTCTCCCTGTGCCGAGGTGTGTTTCTCCACTGCTTCGAGCTCGGGGATTCCCTCGGAAAAGGAACAAGGTGAAGACACAGAGAATTGAAAATCCACAGAGGATTAAAATGTTTGATCATGTTTCCTTTTTTTTTTGGAGGAGGTTCCCCAGCCGGGAGCCCTGGTGACATCCATGTGACGCTACGACGCGTGTGGGTGACGTGAGCACACACACACACACACACACACACACACACACACACACACACACACATTTGCTATGATGGTGTGATCCTCCGTGATGTTGTGCCACCAAACAACACATGGGAGCAAAGCAGGAAAGAAGAGGAGCCTCCCCTGGCCCTCTGGAGCACTTTTTGATAAACACCTCAACAATGAATTCCCTGATTTTTTTCTCCGTGGGAGAATAAACTCCCGTGCAGAGACTCACAACGGGACAAGGCTGGAAGAAAATGAGGATTCCCTTCTGAAAACCAAATTGTGCAGCTGCCTTAAGAACCACATGCTAAAAAGGCATCCTTTGGACACGCAAAGACTTCCCCTTGCGGCGTGTCCTGTTCACGCAGCAGGAATGGACCTCAACAGCCCCAGCAAACCCCAGGGCTCTCTCTGTAGGGCAGCGTGTGATTCTCCTTTCCCAGGTGCTCCCAGTTTAAACTGGGGCCACCAGAGCCCCTGACGGACTGGCCAGCAGGCTCATCTCTCACGTGGGTGGCTGGGAACACGCATGACTAATCCAGAGAGTGTTATCTGCAGCGACTCCCATTTATGTAACGCCCAAAGTTCAGGGTTATTTTTAAGCCTGGCCTTCCCTCCAACGGCATCAACATCTCTGTCAAAGACACCTTTGGTGACGTCAAGCCCTGGGAGCTCACTGGAGGACACACCACCAACCTTCACCTCCAGCAATCCCGCTCCTCTGGCTGGGTCAGACGTCGACAACGACAGCGGCGCTGCTTTCCAAGCTGCCTCTCCCTGGCCAACTCTTCCACCAGGATATTGTTTTAAATGGCATTGCAATGTCCTCGCCACGGAGCTGTTGCAAACATCACCACTGCAAACCTGCACACGTGGCCCCGTGTCAGTCTGTTGGGGAGGAGTTGCTGGATCACATCAAATTTGTGGTTTCTGAGTCCCTGCATTTCCCAGACAGAGGCCACGGCTCGTTTTAAGCGGCTCTGATATTTAATGTCTCACCAAGGTTTAAGAAGCTCCGCTCTCAACAAAGCAGTGGCTGAAAATAACATGTTATTTTAAAGTTCAGGTTGTGATATGAAAGGCAGAAAGCCTATAAACTGCTGCTCTGCACTACAAATGCTCTTTTATTTTGTTCCTTCTATCTATAAAGGTAGGAAGGTGTGACCATGGCAGCCCCCGCTGCATCGGAAACACTCAGGGAAGAAAAAACTTTTAGAACTTGTATTTCACTCTTTAATTTCAGAAAATAAATTATACTTTTAAATGTGCATCATAGCTGGAGGACTGTCTTGTTCCCAACTGGGGAGCTTTAACTCAGCAGGCACCGTGTGCTAATCATGGCATTTAGGAACGGAACCTGATGAGACAAAACAGTCATTTCTGAGGCTTATCCACACCTTGTAATCCATAAATCAAAAGTCAGGGTGGTTTGGTTTCATCATATCTCACACACAATGGCACAGGCATAAAAATTCCGTGCTCAAGCACATTCCACACTACCAGCTTTTCACTTCTGATTTAGTTTCTGAACAGACACAGGAATAATTTGACTAATGCAGTGCAACTTCTAAGATAAGAGTGTCAGGCACCCCCCAATCGATTCCCCTGCAGAGGGGAGGCAGAATTCTCCCTTAATTGATGCTGTGACAGAGATGAGATTGGTGAAGAGCCAGAAGTTAAACATGATCTGCATGGACAATCTGTGACAGAGAGGACGAGGAAAATCCAGGGGAAGCACAAAGGCAGCCTTGGATTGGGGGCCTGCCTCCCATTTACCTTTCTCTGCCAGCTTTTGTTGGGAAGAGCAGCAATTTACTGACTCTCCCAGCATGGGAGATTTCAGCATTAATGATCCCAGATCTAGGAGAATCACAGATATCAAAGCTAGAGGAGGGCGCCGAGACATCTACCTGGATAATCTCCATTTATAAAAAATCCATTAAAAATAAAAGGCTTTCACGACAGCACAGAAAGGAAGAGTGGAGAAAACACCACCCCTCGTGCCAATCGATTCCCAAAACTCTGGGGGGAAATCGTTATCCGTGTTAATGGTGAAGAAGTGATCCCTGAAGCAGCTAAATAACCTGTGTGAGAGCAGGCGGTGGAAAAGGCACAGTGCACAGACACAGCCTGGGCAGAACAGCCTCGGGGAAGAACAGCGGGATGGAAAACCATCAAACTCCCTCCTCTCAGCCCGCTGAAGTCTGGGAAAAGTTTCAGAATCTAAAGAGGCCAAAGAAATCAGGCGGGATAAAGGATGGCTGAGGGAGCTGGGGGGGCTCAGCCTGGAGAAAAGGAGGCTCAGGGGGAACCTTCTGGCTCTGCAGCTCCCTGATGGATCCAGGGGAGGGTTCGGATCTTCTCCCAGGGAACAGGGACAGGAGGAGAGGGAACGGCCTCAGGCTGGGCCAGGGCAGGGGCAGGTTGGATATTTGGGAAAACTTATTCCCCAAAAGGGTTGTCAAGCCGAGGGCAGGGGTGGATCCCCATCCCTGGTGGGGTTAAAAAGCCATGTGGATGTGGCACTTGGGGACATGGTCAGTGGTGGCCTTGGCAGTGCTGGGGGACGGTTGGATTGGATGATCTTTTCCAAGCATAACAATTGCAGGATTCTACAAACGCAGGGCTGGAGCAGGGAAAGGTTTGGCTAATTAGCAGCAGAGGGGCTGCCAGGATGCTCCACTGGGTGATGCAGCATCAGGCACGACACTGATTTTATTACCTGTCTGTCAAGTCACATATCACTTGTGCACTAAGCTCTAATCTCTTCTCCAGACACTTAATTCACCAAAGATGCTTCTAATAAAAAGGGAACTCAGCCGCTCTCTGATGCCTTTTCTCATCATTCCAGCAGACAGGATGCAAATTTGGAGATATCAAACCCTTCTGAACCCTCGGCATTCCCTTCCCTTAGAGATGCCGGGGGTTTTTAACCCTCAGCTCGGGAAGAGATACGAGGGATGTGGCAAAGGGCCTCATTTCTGATAACTGAAGGGACTTCTGATAAAACTCCAAAGAGCTGAAGTGTCTGTGCTGTTCAGCTGGGGCAAATGAAATCTGGCAGCTGAGCACACTCAGGTCACAACAAACACTCCGTTTCTCATGGAATTCAACCCCACGCAGGTAAATTCCACCACAGGGCACCCCAGGCTGCAGGAAGGCAGAGATGCCCAAATTACCTACGAACTCCAGGGAGGTCCAGGCTCCCATCCTTTCCTGAGACACTTTGCTGCAGCCAAACAAGACTGAAAATCAGACCTGAAGCAGAATTTCCAGGCTAAGTTATTGGACACATCCATTGTGCTCCACTCCCAGGTACTACATCCACGAGCAAGTGTATATTTATCTCTAGACATACATATATATATGTATAGATATTTTTAAGGGGGAAAAACCCATTCAAGACGTATCACCATAGTATTTTTTGTATTTAGCATGAGGCTGAATACAATGAAAAAACAGGAGACACATAAATATCAGCAACAGTTAAATGGTGAATTAAATATACAGATGTGGCTGTATTTCTTAAATCACCTGCTTTCTAAAAGCCTTCTGGAAGTCCATCATTATTTCAGGAGAGATGCAAGTTCATTTCATAGAATTACAGAATGGTTTGGGTTGGAAGGGACATTAAAGATCCTCCCATACCAATCACCCCAAGACCAAGTTGCTTCAAGCTCCATCCAACCTGGCCTTGGATGTTTCCAGGAATAACTCTTGGTTTTTAGGAACACTCAGGGGAAGAATATTAAGTGTCAGGTGCTCAGGCTACTTACCCAGATTATACCACATGTCTCTGATTTCAAACCCAATCTGCCTTCTCATGTCACCGTACCTTAAAAAGGAAAACAAGACCACCATTAAAACAAAGTCAATCTAATACCTATAAGCAGATAAATCCAATTTCAAAATCCAATCAGCATTCAAAAATATGTGAAATTACAGAGCGGGTCCTCAGACTGAAGCCACACTCCTGAGGTCACCTGCCCACCAGCCCAGCAATGCACCTGTAAACATCAGTCTTTGGAGTACCCCTTGGAAAAGGGATGAGACAGAGGCTGGAAGCCTTGGTGACCCAGTCAGCACCTTCTCTTCCCCACCTTGTGCTTCCTGCTTTCCCTCAAAAGACCCCAAAATCCCAGGAATATTTCCCAAAGGAAGAACACACTCCAAATATCCAAACCTCTCTCTAAAATGTTTTCCCGTTAACTGTCCTTCCTTGGGGACACAAGGGTGCTTACAGAGATTAATTGTCATCATTTAGATTGGAGATTAGGGAAAACTTCTCCATGGAAAGGGCTGTCCAGCCCTGGCACAGTTGCCCAGGGCAGGGGTGGATCCCCATCCCTGGAGGGCTTTAAAATCCCTGTGGATGTGGCACCTGGGGACATGGTCAGTGGTGGCCTTGGCAGTGCTGGGGGATGGTTGGAATTGATGATCTCAGAGGGCTTTTCCAGCTTCTACAATTCCACCATTTCGTGATCCCAGGCCCTGAAGGGGCCAGGCAGAGCCCACCCAGGAGCATCCCTGCTCCAAAGCTGGTGGCACCAACACCTCACGTCTCCCAGCAGGGATGTTTTTATATCCCACTCCCTCTCCACATTAATTCCAGGAAAGCTTTGAGAGTGGAAAACATCCCTTTGCCTTCATTAACAATGGGACCAGAACCAGAATGAGCTCCAAGAACATATTTGCTCTGTGGAATATTTCTGAGTTAAAGATCATTACTTAAATAACAAGATGAGCAAAACTAACACCTGGCAACTTGGGGGATTTCTGTGGGATGACAGTGAGACACCCTGTTATTAATGTGGATTAAAGGGAATCTTCTGCATCATTAAGAATCTGTTATTATCTAATGCTTAAATGCAATGTTTAGCAAAACCTACAAATTACATTAATTAAATTTTAATTATTAAATGTTTGGCATATTAATTGAAATATATACTTAAAAAGACGGGTGAGAGTGATATTGAATTAACTGATTAATTCTATCCCTTTTGGCACAGACTGGTCATGGCTTTGCAGAGCAATGAGAGGCAGTGCCTCCAGACCATGCATTTATTGCCTCTTGAAGAATTTTTCATCTTGCTCCCTGCCTCCGAAACATGATTAAACCGAAAACAACAATTTGTAAATTCATTATAAACAAAGATTTACAATTTAGCAAACTTCATTAAGTAACCGCTTCCAACGACTTCATCTATTTACTTATATCAGCAGTGAGAAATGTCTGTGGATTCCTCCAATTTCTTCAGCAAGAAATACTGCTCTGTTTAAGACAAAAATCACTCGAAGGAAATTTCTGCTCAAGAGGGATTATCAAACCCCAAACGAGTCTGTCATCAATATCCAGCCCAGTTACAGCTCAGCTGCTGGTTCTTTGCTCAGGTGAGGAGTCAGGTCTGCACTAAAATGCTCACGCAGGTGCACACCAACGCTGGATGGAGAGGGCAAGGGGACTTTAAATTCAATTAATTTCAATCAAATTAAATCTACCTGGCTGTACAACACCACCTCAACTGCCTTCTGCAAACGTGCAACTATATTATTATTTATGATATTTATATCACCAGCCCCAAAAACCTCAGCTCTGCTCGACACCACTTTCCCACTGAACTTGTAAATATTCCTGTTTCATCAGGGAAGCCCCAAGAGCCACAGAAGGTATCTCAGAAGATAAAGAGCTCAAAAATTCTCTTTCAAGGCTCAGGTAAAGCAGGAGCTTCCAAGAGAAGCCTCTCAGAACTCAGGATGCAGCGGTTGAGTTTGCAGGGCAAAACTTGGCTGCCGAAAAAGGGATGGACGTGGGATCTTCTGGTCAAAGCCTTTCACACACTGAAAGCCAAAAAAAGCCTTTAAAATCAAGTCCCCGCAGCAGTGAGGGACCGTCCCCAAGGTCACTGGGGTTTCCCTTATCATAACAATACCCAGAAAGGATGGAATTTAGAAGGTGAAGGGATAAAAATGTGCCTTGTCTCCCTAAAGACACACAACAGAAATTGCACATACAGGCAGCCTGAGCTACCCTTGCTCAGGGAATCACAGCTCTGGAATTCCCTGGCTCCCTGCATCCCTCTGCCCTGACAGTGGGAACACACTGCGTTTGCAGCTGGTCTTCCCAAATATTCTGACGCAGAAAAAGAATCCACACGTCGTGTCTGAAATCACATAAAAGGCTTTTCTCGGCGCTTGGAGTTGAGTTAAGGAATGATAAAGGGGGGAACTGCTGGGGGACACCAGTGAAAGTCAGGAGGAATATTGACAGGACAAGGGGAAACAGCCTCGGATTGTGCCAGGGGAGGTTTAGGTTGGATATTTGGGAAAATTTCTCCGTGGAAAGGGTGGTCAGGCATTGGAAGAGCTGCTCAGAGCAGTACTGGAGTGCCCACCCCTGGTGGGATTTAAAACTCATGTGGATGTGGCACTTGGTTAATGTTTGGACTTGATCTTAGAGGTCTTTTCCAGCCTTAATTATTCCCCGATTAAACAAAACATTCACGCTCCAGTCTAATTTCCAGAGTTTTTTTTCCCCTTTGACAGCTTTCCTTGGCTGTGGAATTCTGGATAGACTGGGGCAGCTCAGGCTCCCCGTGCAGAGTGTAATCCCTGTTCACCAGGGAAGCACCCGTGGCTGCGTTATCCGAGCCCATTCCCCAGGGATATCCCACCAAAACCCAGCTGGAGTTACAAAAATTCCCTCCCGAAAGGCCGCCGGGGATTAAACACTAACGAGCCCACGTAAAATGAGATTAGAACGAGCACAAAGCCAAAGTGATTTCCAAAGGCGACTCTGTAACACGTTAATGCTCCCGGAAAGGCTCGGCTTTGTGAACACCCCGCAGCATCAAACCTCTGGCAGTCATGAATCACGGCATTCAGATCTTCATTCGAGGGTAGAAACACACACAATACTCGAGTGGGGTGTTCAAAACCAACCTCTCACCACGCCCTGATTGCATCTCAATTGGAAGAGATTTAGCGAAGAAATTAAACGAAAATCGTGTCACTAGACCTTGAGCTCTTGCCCCCCGATTCAGGTGACAGATGGGACTTACTTGTTAAGGATTTTTGCCCTTTTAGCACTTGAAAAATTCTCCAGTTGTAAAGATTCCTGCGTGAGAAAAGCCACAGCCAGGTGGAAGTAGTTGTTCCAAAGCTGAAAGTGCCCAAAATGACAAGAATAGACATCATTAATTCTCTGGAATGTTTTGCTGCACCACCTACACAACAACTTAAAAGTCTCTAAATTATGCACATAAATATTTAAGGGAGAAAATAACAGACACCTCAGAGATGGTGTTTCTTGATAAATTCTTAATACGTCTCCTTGTTGTCTTGATGTTTCCATGAAATATTTCCCAGCTACAAACCCTAATTCATTACGTTTGGATGATTCAGGTGAAACCTCCAGCCCTGTGATTCTGTGATTCCACGACAAGACCCACGAGACACGAATGGATCACAAATACCTGGAACAACTTCACTGGGATAACTGGTCAGGACGACACGTAAAATCACCAAAATTACATATTTAGGGCAGAAATTCATGGCGTTAATATCAGTCCCCAGGACACTGGTGGGGTTTTTTCTTACCTGCAACTCAAAGTTGGTTTGATCAAGGAATTTCTTGTTGAGCATATCTGCATACTGGTTAATTGCTCGCAGGAAGACTCTGAAAGAGCAGAGCAAACAACACAATTACACACGGGTGTATTTGGCACCCCAACTAGACCAAAACCTGACTCTGTCTGCAAGGTGAATTTTGAGGCTGTTGCTGGAAAAGCAGTGTGATCTCACCACTGTTAATACACAGAACTCTATGCAGATGCTCTCCAAATTAATCAAGCAAATTAGCATATGCAGAAACACGAGGAATGTTCAGGATTAAATCACTTGTCTTTAAAATGCCTTGTGATAATCAAGAGATCATTAAAAATGCAGTTTATTAGGAAAAATAAATACATATTTTTAAAGCAACAGCACTGCAGCGTTGTAACTAAATCAGACCTGCAACTGGTTGTGTTTTGACTCGAAGGCGAAGCAAAACATGTTTTTAAACACAAGGCAAAAAAAGATTTTAGTCATGGCACAACAGGAACGCTGTTGAAGGACAATCTTCAAAACACTGCTCTCTGTTCTACTTCCCAGGTGCTCAGTCAGGACCCGCTGTACTTACTGAGTTTCTCCAATGCCTCTGAAATAGCAACAGGAGTTGGCTTGCCAAGCTGCAAGGAGAAACCCAAAGGGCACTACATATTCATGGCGCTGACAAATCAACATGTGATTCTTCGGGGGCCTGATCTCCCTTGTTCTCAACACAAACACCACATTCCTCCTGGAAACTTGAAATTCCTGCTTGGCCAGTGCCAGCTGATGCCCAGCCAGCTGGGCTGCTCTGTGGGGCAGCCTGCCTGGAGGTTTACGTGTCCTCCAAGTCCCAACAACAGAATGAAGACCACTCATGACACAAACTAGTTTATTTTTCCCCACCCCAGCAGTGTGTTTAAAAAGAGATTTCACTGTTGAATTCAAGTAACAAAGTTAATCTTCTTACAGGCTGACAAACAGCAGAATTATTTAAAATGCACCAGAAGAGGCAGCTGGAAAAGATCTTTTACTGAATTTGAGAAACCTACTGATCTCTCCTAATAGTAATCAATAATTAGCTAAAAGTCTGGTAACCCAAGGCTCCACATAACACATGGGCAACGTGTTGCCAAGAGATTATTTAGTACATATAAATATATTTATACACAGGCAATGCGTTGCCAAGAGATTATTTAGTACTTATTTATATATGGGCAGTGTGTTGCCAAACACACACACACCCCCATATATATATATATATATATGGGTGTATGTGTATATATATGCATGTGTGTATATATACATGTATGTATATATATATATATATGTATTTATATATATTGGTAGAGAAAGGCATCAGGATGCTCCGAGAGGCTATTAATAAATTAATAAAGGGAATATTTTGATGCCACTGCTACGTGTCTGCAGCATAAAGCCACATCACCCCCAGAGCAGCAAAACGGAGGAGTGAAAATAAAAGTGAAATAATTAAAATATGAAAGTCTTTATAAAGTTTAAACAAAGAGATATATAAATGAAATACACCCATAGGTGTAGGTATATTTTATAATGTTATTCCTTACAGATACGATGGCATCTTTGCCCTTGCAGCGCACACGAGGGTGTATTTCAGGCCCAGCCCTTCTGCCCATTATTCAGCACCTCTGTCAGTGGCAGCAACTTTGTTTAGGGATGTTCTGAAGGAGCTGCAGGCAGCACACACCCGCACGCCCTGCACTGCTCTAAAACCTGTGTATTTGAGATGTATGATTCCATTACTGACCCGCAGCACGCACCAGGATTGAAACCCCAGCCAGCTGGGCAATCAGACAACCACTGACTTATCCCCGCCTTGGCTTTGTGCTTTCAAAGTCCTGCAATTCCACGAGAGCCATAAATCTGCCCAGAAGAATTAGCAGCCTAACGCGGTGGGAAGGGCCATCCAAGGCTCCTCTCCTCGTGGAGGTAAAACTGGTTCCAACTCAGGCAAGACTCTGCCTACAACTTCACTGTGCTGCCTCAAGACATCACTGTAATTAATTCAATGTACTCCATCTAATTAAGCTTTGGCACGATCTCACTACTTTATAAACCTTTATTTTTTTCTTGAAATTGTAACTCCTGTTTCCCCCCTATATCCATTCCAGTGGATACCAATGAAGAATAAATAATGCAGATTCTACTGTACACTGCAACTGGAAAGGGACCAGAACACACAACTGGAGTTGGAATTAAACAACCCCATCCTCTCCCATCCCAGGAGCTGCCCCTCCCACCAGGTGGCTATGGAAAGACAGGTGTTCCTCCAAAATTCCACAAAAGAACATCCACAGAACAGATGCAGACATTTCAGGGTTGATTTTTGAATTATTTATTCAACCCCCAATTGGATTTGCTTTGATGATGTTCTGAATCTTCCTGTTACTGGATAAAACTCTTTGTACCCCAGGACAGTCAAGAAGCCCCAGCAAAAGTCAACAGAACAGTATCACCATTATTAGTATTATCATTACTATTATTATTACAGTATATCATCATTTGCAAATCAAATGGAATTCAATTCAATTTTATGCCCATTTCAACCAGTACTGACAGAACTGCTGGAAATACTGATGGCCCCTTTATTACAACATGGGCGACAGTCAGAATATGACTATTCCAGATCATGGTCCTGCAAAGTGAACCACGACTGGCACAGCACAACAGCAGTGAGTTTCATCCTGAATAATCAGATTTAACTGAGGGAAAGCGAAGTTATGGAGCGGATTAACCAGCCACCAATGTAAGTTCTATAAGCTCGTGGCATGGTCACCAGAATGACCACGTTGTGGCAAAGCTCACACTGCTTTTTAGTGCCTTTTAGTATCTCCAGCACCAAGAGAAAACAGCAAAATGATAATGATTTTTATCTGATGAAGTGAATTTTAAGAATATTTAACAATATGTCTCAGCTCAGATGGTAGAGCGTGGTGCTAACAACTCCAAGGTCATGAGTTTGACCCCTGGACAGCCCATTCCCTTGAGTGCTCCACAACCCTTGTGGGTCTCTCCTGCCTCAGAATGTTCTGTGATTGCCACAGGAAAAGGAAGAGTCTATGATAAAATACTGGTCATAAGAAGGGGCAAGTTGTAGAGCACATTGAGCCAACAAGAGCCAAGAGGTTCCATCAGCCCACCTTACTACAGGGCCAAGGTCGCCACTGACCCACGTGCTCAGGTGCCACATCCACATGGATTTTAGACCCTTCCAGTAATGGGAACCCCACCACTGCCCTGGGCAGCTGTGCCAGGGCTGGACAGCCCTTTCCATGAAGAAAAACCAGTTCAGGTTTACACCCAAAAACAACTTGAAAGAGGAAGTGGAAATATTTTATGTCTTGTTCCAGGTTTCAGTTTAACAATCCTCCTCCTCCAAAGCAGGTCCTGACAATTTTGAGCAAAAGTTAGAGAAACTGGAACATGGAGGGAAATGTGGCTCTTCAGAACAGGCAGAATCAAACCAAACGCAAAATTCCATTCTGAAGAATAAATAACTTGGCTGCTGGTACACACTCGAGGATGGAAGGTGGACTTGGACACTGGGCCAAGACACAAGTGACCAGAACTCTCTCCCATGCTCAGATGGAGAGCATCCCTCTCAGTGCCATCCCTTACCCTGCTGTAATTAATAATTAAGATTAGCTTCCAGTTGCCTGTGGAAAAAAAAAAAAAGATGTGCTTTTCTTGAAATCCACTCTCAATTAACAAAAGAATTCATTGTCTGTGTCAGGAAGAGCCACAAAAGTTAAACCTTGGAAAAGAGAGAGGTTCAGAGACTGGAAGCAAACACAATGTTCTCTGCTGCCATGTCAAACAACAAAACCTCACTCTACGGTATTGGAAAAGATCGGTGAGACAAAAGACTTTATCAACCCAATTAAAAGAAGGAAATTAACATTTCCTATGATGTGATTGGAATAGAAGGAATACGATTAGGGACGGAAGTCACTTCAGGATATGTGGAAGAAACAAAGACCAAAGAAAAAAATTAACATCCTGGACAGACGAGGTCTCTGTGTGCTGAGCCCTGAGGATGGGTTGGAGATGGGGATGGGCACGGGAATGGGGATGGGAATGGGGACAGGGATGCCTCCAAGTGCATCCACAGCTTTCTGTTGCCTCTTCTGTTGTAGTCTGATCCTTTCAGGTAGGGATTGTCCTCTTACTCTGTGTTTAGAGCTTCCATAGAATCACGGAATGGTTTGGATTGGAAGGGACCTTGAAGATCATCTTATCCCACCCCCTGCCACGGGCAGGGACACCTTCCACCAACCCAGGTTGCTCCAAGCCCCATCCAACCTGCCCTTGGACACTTCCAGGGATCCAGGGGCAGCCACAGCTTCTCTGCCCACCCTGTGCCAGGGCCTGCCCACCCTCCTAGCCAGGAATTTCTCCCAAATATCCAACCTAATCCTCCCCTTTGGCAGTGGAAAGTCATTCCCCTTTATCTTGTCACTCCTTTTCCTATCCCTTTTCCCAAGTCCCTCTCCAGCATTTTTGGAGTTCCCAAGGATGCAGCAGGAAGAAGGAACTGCCCAGACAGGCAGTGGTAGGCTGCAGAACTGGGATGTTCAGCTGAACACCAAAATGCCATCGTGTCACCAAAAGCTCACTCAGGGCTGTATGAGGATGAGGGTCCTCTGGGACACAGGTACTATTCCTTCCCATCTCCTTGGCCCCAGCAAGGCTTTGGCTGGAATATTGATCAGCTGAAGTCAGCACCCCTAAAGAGTGACACAAAATATGGGAGAGAGCTCAGCAGAGGGCAGGAGATAGAGCACATCATGGCAGAGGTTGGGCATGGGGAAATACAGGTCATAAAGGGCAGAAATTCCGAAAAAACCAAACCACAAAAGCAGAGTAAGCAAATAGCTGTGACCTGCTTGGGTACAGCGCCCCGTCCTGCCTTAGGCAGAAATAATTCCTTCAGTCCTTTCCCCCCGTTTCTGGCTCACCCCGGTGAGTACATCCACTAAAATGCTGCTGCTCCATGAAATAACTCCAATTGCAGCTCCTGACTCCTGGGTATTTTCCTGTTACTGATGATTATTCACTTCCACGGCCCAGAGGTGGTTAATTGCTTTGTGGATTCGGAGATTGCTCCACCAAACAGTGCAGAAATTAATGGTTTGCCGCTGTAGTTTTCCAAAAGGGCCTTTTTTTTCCCCTACAAAGAACCTCACTGACTCCAGGAGGCTGCAAACATACATCAAACCCTGACTTCCAATGGCAATTGTAAATGAAGAAGGGACAAAGGGATTCAATTTATAAATGTAACAGGAGTCACCGTGCCAAACAACCCATTTTTTTCCTCTTTCTCAGGTACAGTAGTTTTTTATCCCACCATCCTCTCTCCTAATTAGTCAAGTGCCCTCGTTTGTTCATGTTTAAAAATATTCTGTGCCCCATTTTCTTTCCCTCAGCTTCTCACGTCGTTTAAAAAATATTTGCAAGTGCTAAAGGAGCCGAGGAAAGGTGGGTACAGGAAACCTCTGCCATCAGGTACCACACACCCCCATCAGACTGCTCAGCAAAAGGATGGTTCTGGAGAAATAATACAGAGAGATGTTCCAAAAGTAGAAATATTTTATGGTCTATGCCATTTTTTTACATTCTTTAGTTAGTTCAAGTAGCCCGGGATTTGGATTTACGCTGCATTTATGCAAAATATTTATGACAAGAAAATATGAAACAGCAGAAACCACAAGTGTCCTCCCCAGTGCTTTTCCCTCTGGCAAACATCAAAAAAGAAGGGGAAAGAAGGACAAAGTGACTTCCCTAATGACAGAATAATTACCTAAACAAGAATACACAGATACAGCTTCGAATCATAATTCGATAAAAAGAGTGAACTTGGAGCGAGGTCCTAAAAGGCACTATTATGATGGCATTTCAGTTAATTTAGGTGAAAGGATAATGAATGCTTTCTTGCAGCTCCTCAGCCTTCCTGCACATCGCCGTGCTCGCCATGCTCGAGCTTCTGCTTCTCTGGGGGACACATCCAGTGTGTTGGGATGAGACAGAACCCCAGACCTTGTTGGGCTGTGTGTGAAACCACAGACCCAGCCCTGTGTGTGAAACCACAGACCAGACCTCGAGATGCCCCTGTGGAACCCCGACGTGTAGATCCCCAACGTGCAGAACCCCGACGTGCAGAACCCCAATGTGCTGAAGCTCGATGTGTAGAATCCCTGACGTGCAGAACCCCGACGTGCAGAGACCCAGTGTGCAGAACCCTGACGTGCAGAACCCCAGTGTGCTGGACCCCAACATGCTGGACCCCAATGTGCAGAACCCCAATGTGCAGAACCCCGACGTTCAGAACCCCCAATGTGCAGAACACCCCAACGTGAGAACCTTTGATGTGCAGAACCTCCGATGTGCAGAACCCCAATGTGCAGAACCTTTGACACGCAGAACCTCTGATGTGCAGAACCCCAACGTGCTGAACCTCAACGTGCAGAATCCCCGACGTGCACCAGTGCTCAGGGAGGTGGGAATGGCACAGCCCAGCCCTCCTGAAGCAGCAGCAGTGACCACCTCAAACACCTTCCCCTGCTCCTGCAGCCTCGCACAGCAACTCAGATTGAAACAACACTGTGAATTCCTTACGTATGAATTAAAAAAAGGAGTTTTATCCCTGATGTCCAGCCTGCCCCTCCACTGGCACAGCGCGAGGCCCTTCCCTCTCCTCCTGTCCCTGTTCCCTGGGAGCAAAGCTCAATCCCACCCTGGATCCATCAGGCAGTTGCAGAGCCAGAAGGTCCCCCCTGAGCCTCCTTTTCTCCAGGCTGAGCCCCCCCAGCTCCCTCAGCCCCTCCTGCTGCTCCAGTCCCTTCCCAGCTCCGTTCCCTTCCCAGGACATGCTCCAGCCCCTCCATGTCCTTCTTGTCCCAGAACTGCCCCCAGGATTTCAGGGGCTTGCCCAGTGTCTCACCAGTAAATGAAAGTCCAACCCATTAAAATGAGTAAGTCTGGAGGTATCTTGGCATCTCCCCATGCTCTTCTCCTTTCCCAAATTTTTCTCTCCCTTTTCTATTCCGGTGATGTGATATTGGTCACTCACACAATCACAGAACATGCTGAGCTGGAAGGGACCCACAAGGACCATCGAATCCAACCCTCAGGACCATCCCCAGGAGTCCCACCCTGTGCCCCAGAGCATCATCCCAACTCTCCTGGAGCTCTGGCAGCCTTGGGGCTGTGCCCACTGCCCTGGGGAGCCTGGGCAGTGCCCGACCACCCTCTGGGGGAAGAGCCTTTTCCTGAGATCCCCCCTGCCCCTGCCCTGACACAACTCCAGCCATTCCCTGGGGGCTGTCCCTGGTCCCCCCAGAGCAGAGATCAGTGCCTGCCCCTCTCTGTCCCTCCTGAGGAAGCTGGACCTGCACTGAGATGTCCCCTCAGTCTCCTCTTCCCCAGCTGGACACTCCAAGTGCCTTTGGCTGCTCCTCATCTCACCTCCAGACCTGACACCTGCCCAGCCCAAATGAAGTTTTCCACAATCCATTTCATTGTACACTTCTTTACATTTACACCTCTCTCTCCAGTCCCTCCCTTTCTCTCTCTCTTGAAAAACATTCAAAAAGTGTTTAAAATGCTCCTTGTGATATCCTCTAATTCAGCTGGCTAAAGAGCAGTCAAAACTTTTTTAAAAAAAGAAAAAAAACTACTAAAAGAAACTAAATCCTTGATCATTTGTTGCCTTTTGAATTGCAATTCCTGGGCTCAGGATGATAATAGCACCAAGTAATCCCAAAGAAGACTTGCTACTAAATACTCCCATTAGCATAATCTTCTCCTACCACCGCCTCCACACCAGCACAGGTGCTCCATGTCACTTTATTAACCTATTTTCTAATAAATATTTCAGAAACAGCTTTAGCACATTATCTATAATCACTGATAGCTCTTCCCTAATTTATATTCCGGGCTTGGTGTCCTCCAAAACAATGGGGACAGATGAATGAAAAATAACTGCGAGTTACAAAACGCTGAAGGACAAACTTGTGGGCTGACTACCAATAACCAGTGCTGTGGAACAGGCACAGAGGGGTTATTTCCACAAAAAAAGAGGCTGGAAGGGGCTGCTGGAGAGGTTGCCCATGGCTTGTCCAGGTGGGTTTGGAGTCTCCCCAAGGATGGAGATGCCCTTGGACCCGACTGCCCTTGCTCTCTTCCTTCCTCGAGGACTTGCTGAGGTTTAAGCTGTGGTTCCTGGATGACTCTGAGTGCAGGGAAGGAGCAGCTTTGGACTTCTAACCCCTTTTTCAAAAGCCCCAGGAAACTTTGTCTCCTGGAATTTTGCCTAAGATACAACGCCAGCCATGGACAAAACCTTCTGCACTAAATTTTACCACCTAGAGAATTTTATGGCAGAGCGATAAAAGCTGAGAAATGGCGTTTTCTAAAGGAAACACTAGGAGACAATTTAATTTAGGAGTTTCTAGCAGAGGCTCCAATGCTGGGAAAATAGCAGCTATTGCAAGTGGACAGCATTACAACTGAATTACCCAAAAGTTAATATTCTAAAGGAAGAAGAGTTACTGAATTCAAAGAGGCTGTTTCTGTTATGGTAGCTGGCACAAACTTGCAAGAGATCACACAATTTAAAACAAACAAATGAAATTGCTGCTGGAGGAACCTCTGCCATCAGGAGGGACATTAGACAAGCAATTCTCATTATAAGGTGCTGCTCAATAAAATGCAAAAAGTCTTTGCTATGGTAAAGACACCACCACCATCTCCTTTGGAAAGATCACGGAATGGTTTGGGTTGGAAGGGACCTTAAAGCCCATCCAGTGCCTCGGGCAGGGACACCTTCCACCAGCCCAGGTTGCTCCAAGCCCCCTCCAACCTGCCCTTGGACACTTCCAGGGATCCAGGGGCAGCCACAGCTTCTCTGCCTAACCTGTGCCAGGGCCTCATGACCTGACTTGTCATCTCAGTTCTTGTTTTCACTTGCTCTTACAAGGGAACTCAGCCAGTTTTTGCAGAGGGAAAAATCAATAAAGCAGAAGATGATTTTTCCCTTTCCACCGCTTTTTACAGAAACTTTCAGTCCGGAAAGAGAAATAATTACAAGAGCAGTAATTCATGGGAAGGATGGGAAGGGATGTCACAGACAAATTTTCCTGCCTTGCACCAAAGTTTTGATAGAATTCAGCAAAATGTGTCAAATACTGGACAATGTCTCCCAGTCTGCAGCTCAGGAACCTCCCTTGCTCTGCGCCGAGAGCACTGCCCGCTGTGCCCTCCCCATTGCCATGGATACCTGGAGGTGATTAAGGCTACTTTAGCTAATTATGGATAAATCAATAGAATCGATCCACTACATTTCAAATTCTTTGGCGTTTTCATCAATCTTGCAATCAAATGGGAAGACAATTGCAGCTGGCCAAACAAACATCATAAGGCTGCTTGGGCGAGAATCTCAATTTTTTCCTGCGGGTATTTAATTTACCCAATTCCATCACAGAATACCAATGAGGAAAAAGAGAGTGATCTGCAGATGATGAAGGTGTCCAAAGTGACTCTGCCAGCTCTTCAGTGCTGGGGTCACCACTCAGGTGTGCTCAGAGGTCTCTTCTCTGTCCATCACCCAAAAGGTGACCTTCATCCTGATGCCAGACGGCAGAAAGTTTCCATGGGAGACCTTCTAGTCCCACTCCTTTTCTAACTACAAGGAATCCCAAACTCAGAGCAGAACTCCCACAAAACCGAGCTCCAGCTCCCCAGCAGACCCGCACAAGTAGGCTGAGAAGTGATTTCTTCCACGCAACGAGCAGGATGAACCCCGGCAGCTGCTCAGCTTTGCTGTCCCACGGGCACTCGCGTAGCTGACAGCTTTGAGAAGGGAACACCAATGCTGGCAAGGGAAAAAACTCTTGCTGGGGCTTTAGGTAAGCTCAGTGTGTTTGATCCAGAGAAGAGCAGCAAGGCTGGTGAAGGGACTGGAGCACAAGTGCTCTGGGGAGAGGCTGAGGGAGCTGGGGGTGTTCAGTCTGGAGAAGAGGAGGCTCAGAGGTGACCTCATCACTCTCTAGAACTCCCTGAAGGGAGGTTATAGCCAGGCGGGGGTTGGTCTCTTCTCCCAGGCACTCAGCAATAGGACAAGGGGGCACGGGCTTCAGCTCTGCCAGGGGAAATTTAAGTTGGATATGAGAAAGAAATTCTTTCCAGAGAGAGTGATCAGGCATTGGAATGGCCTGCCCAGAGAGGGGGAGGATTCACCGTCCCTGGAGGTTTTTAAACTGAGATTGGACGTGGCACTGAGTGCCATGATCTGGTAAAGGGACTGGAGTTGGACCAAAGGTTGGACTTGATGATCTCGGAGGTCTTTTCCAACCCAATCAATTCTATGATTCTATGATCCTGTGATCCAAAGCGTGGCTCTCCGGTATTAGAGTGACACAGAGCACTGGAAGGAGGCCGCGGGGTGAGCGAGGGAAGGAGTGAAACGGGACCAGAACGCCGCTCTCCTCCGGCACAGCCTTCACTCGCCTCGCCCAGCCATTAACCTTTGGACAAGATCACTGCTTTGCTATTCTTTCCACTTCTCCTTCAGCCTCCTGTTTGTAGCAAGGAGACAGCAGTGGAATAAATGCTTCAATGTGCTGCTTCGACACCTGCCAGGGATGCAGATCCTGCCAGCACAATGCCCACCCAGAGCCTGGTCTCTCCTTGGCTATCAGCAGGGTTTTGGCTCCTGGAGAAAGGGATAAATCATCCCACAGGAAAGGGACTGCACACAGGAACAGGCACGGATGGCACAGCCCAAGAGGCTGGCAGGGCAGGTAACAATCCTGTAACATCCAGAGTGGTGTTGGTTTGTGTTCTGGTGGGACTGATGGGCAGCACAGGGACATCCCTGATGCCGCGCACGGACCCATTCACCCAGGGATCACCTGCACCCCACCAAGGGGCTCCTCTGCAGGGCAGCTTTGGCATGTGCCAAGGCCAGGGAAGAGCCACTGCTGGCTCACATTCCAGTCCTCCCAGGAATTTTACAGCTGGGATCAGTTTCTGCCCGCTGAAGTCAAAGCCCAAGAGGTCAATGCAATTGGGGTCACAAAAAAATGTCCAAGTGTGTCAATGGCACAAAGACAGCGCTAAATATTTTTGGTATTAGATCAGCCATGAAATACAATTGTGGATATAAATTGTTCTCTGGGAGGGTGGGCAGGCCCTGGCACAGGTTGGGCAGAGAAGCTGTGGCTGCCCCTGGATCCCTGGGAGTGTCCACAGCCACGTTGGACGGGGCTTGGAGCCACCTGGGCTGGTGGGAGGTGTCCCTGCCCATGGCAGGGCGTGGAATGAGATGGGCTTTGAGGTCCCTCCCATCCCAACCCACCCTGTGATTCTGTGAAATCACGTTCTCAGCGATTCCTTTTACACAATACTTTAATTCCATTCCATCTGTTAATCCTGAGGAAGCTCTTTAAGCTACTAAATTATGCTACAAGGATAAAGGGTTTTTAAAGCTACAGGAAATTATGTAGCTCTAGAAATAAGAACAGCAGTTCAGGCTGAAATTCCCTTTCTCCCAGCTGAGGTTGCGAGATAGAGCAATAACCTACAGGGGCTCACCATCCCAAGGCAGAGCCAGAGAAAACTTTGCTTTAATGTAGACACAGCAACAAAACTACGTAAGGCCTATTTACTTGGAATTTGGAAATCCCCCTTATTTGGGAAGTTCTTGACCCCAGCAGCAGCATCGCTGGCCACCAGCACACCGGAGCTCCATCAATCCCACAGTGCAGAGCCAGGGAAGTTAATTTGGACACGAGAACGGATTTCGGAGCCCCACAAGGACAAGCCAGCCATTCCCCTCACAAAAATCAATGCCTCTGGACTCGTTTTCCTGCACTGGGTCAAAGCATAGTCGGGCAAAAGGCCCACATAGCATTTATGCACCATTTATGCTCTTTTTATGTTCTCCCCTGGCCTGAATTGCACACTTTGGCTACCTCGAAATGGGTAATTTATAATGACAGTGGCACTGAAAGCCAGCAGCCTGTCTTGGAGTAGACAGGAATTATTTTATGGGCTCAGATAAGCAAAAAAAATCGAAGTGGGGAAAAATTCAGATGAGCCCCAAGAGCAGATTTTCTCACCCAGAAAAAAAACACCTAAACCAAATGTTCATGTTGACTTTTTTCAACCCATGCTTGTGTATAGAGTAATACCTAAAACTGCCCTCATCTTACACAGCATTATGTCATAGATTGTTTGGGTTGGAAGGGACCTTAAAACCCATCCAGTGCCACCCCCTGCCATGGGCAGGGACACCTTCCACCAGCCCAGGTTGCTCCAAGCCCCGTTCAACCTGCCCTTGGACACTTCCAGGGACCCAGGGGCAGCCACAGCTTCTCTGCCCACCCTGTGCCAGGGCCTGCCCACCCTCCCAGGGAACAATTAGTCCCTAGTATTCAATTTTATTTATGTTACATTTATCGTACTTTCCAAAATTTTTGCATAAAATTGTTTTTCAATGCAACAATGAACATGGAAGGTAGAGATTGACAGGGAAGGTCTGAAGGGAAATCATTAGTGCAGTCACTGGAAAGGAAAAGCTGAGTAGAAGCTGAACACAGTTGGAAGGTATGGAGACAACATAGTCAACTCTTAGTATAAAAGATCTGTTGGCCTGATGTAAAGGCCCGAATACCAAGGGGAAAAAAGATTATTTATAACACCAAAAAAAGCTCCCTTGAATTTTTCTCTGTAGTGACTTGTCTGCTAGGAAGTTTCTAGAGGAACACAGGTCATAAAATCATAGAACTCCAGACTGGTTTGGGTTGGGAAGGACCTCAAAGCCCATCCAGTGCCACCCCCCGCCATGGGCAGGGACACCTTCCACCAGCCCAGGTTGCTCCAATGTCATGATTCCAGGAGATTCCCACCAAACCAACACCAAATCTGCCTCACCCTTGGCTCACCCTGAGGTGTGAGCAGTAACACCCACGTGGGGTTGGGCAGCCCTGTGACAAGAACATTCCAGAGGTCATGCAGGGACTGACAAGGGCAGGAGTGAGCGGAGCGGGATGCAGGGACTAAGCCCAGGATGGAGAGGGATGCTGGCACTGCAATGACTCGTGAAGGGCAAGGAAAAAAAAAATCTGCTTTTCGAATGGATATTGATCAGACCTGCCAGAATTTTCAAGTCCATCTGCAGCAGATATTATGGAGAGCCTGGCAACAGCCTGGAGCTCTGCAAGACCAGCACTGCTCAACCGGAGGGTTCAACAAAGGTTCATGTAAGGGAAAAAGCACAGTTTTCTGGATATTTTCCCACATGCAAGCAGAGAAATTAAAGGCAGAATGGCACACACAGGTTGTCGGAATTTTACGTAATTTCAGCTTTCACGTCAGCAATACCCAAACCCCGATCCCTCAAAACTGATACCCAAAAGTGAGATTAAGACCTTTGACCAGTATGTTAAGTCTTTTCCTTTTTCTCTAGCTTTATTGGGAAGAATAACCTCTTTCCCTTGCTGTTTATGTTAATTTAAATTTTACTGGGGAAAACAGTGAAAGGGTTTTATTATTATTTTTTTCATCTATATCTACCTTAATATTTCATTTGCTATATTGAATCGGAAAATTCTCACTTTATTAATACATACAAGTTAGACATTCCTCTGCCCCACAGAGAGCACATGAAAGTGCAAATGAGCCTCAAACCCTGTGATTTAGCCCAGTCCAGAAGAGAGTATTGACTGATGACACCACTCAAATGCTGCTCCTACAATGGGAAAGACATTCCTTTATGTACCTTCACTCAAATGCTTAGTTCATGACAAAATGATATTATTTTTCTTCCCATGGCATCATCAAATGTTTAAGAACCACTAAAAATAGAGAAATAGAGACCTCCTGCATTGACATTTCCATCAGAAATTACCTCATTTGCTTTAGGAAAGTCGTTCTCTCCCAAATGGGGACACAAACCCTGTTCAGAGCCTCTCACCTCTCCTGGAAGGAGCAAACATCTCTGATGTGGTTTCAGCAACAGCTCAGCCCACAAGCCCTCGTTACAGAGCCTCATTAAAAACCCTTCCATTAAAAACCCCACGTGCCAGTGCAGCTACAAATAAGTGTGATTTTCTCTGTGCCACAGCAGGATAATTTAATTGTACAGACTTAAAAACAACTCGTGGTCCAAATTAACCCTACATGTATTATTTCTGCGAGAGACCATCCTAATTGCAATTACACATCCAGGGACCAAACACGGCGCTTTGTTCTTAATTTGGACGTAGGATAACAAATGGGCTTTAAATTAGTCCAAAAAGTAAATATTACTCTGTGACAAATTGTAATTACCGGATGATCACAGGCTGTTTAAATTAACTTCTTCCAAGGAGTTCTTGGTTCTGCTAAACCTGGATTTCCTGGGGAAGTTGCTTTGTGCAGCACAGAAAGTTGGGGTGGCATTTGGTGTCTTTCAAAATTCCTTAAAAACACGTTTACAGGGACAGGGCTGGAAATCTCAAGAGCATTTTAGCCCCTTGATTTGCCTGAATTAATGACAACAGGAACATCAGTTGGTGAAGTAGATGGGGCACCTGCAGATGTGGTTAGGGATGGGCTCAATGGGCTTGGTGGACTTTTCCAACCTAAAAGATTCCATGATTCCATCTACCATTTCTAACTTATTCCACTGCCCATGGTCCTGTATTTGGTAAAATGAGGATGGAGGGCAGCACAAATCCGGATGGGTGATTCCACCACAGGAACAGAGAATTATGGAATCGTTTAGATTGGAAAAGATTCCAAGGCCATTGAATCCAACCATCAACTCAACACCATCACCACCAAACCTTGTCCCCAGGTGCCACATCCACACGTTTCTTCAACACCCCAGGGATGGGGACTCTCCCACTGTCCTGGGCAGCTGTGCCAGGGCTGGATGACCCTTTCCATGAAGAAATTTTCCTTCATATCCAACCTGACCCTCCCCTGGCACAACTTGAGGCCATAAGACTTATATAAACAACAGGCTGGAGTAGACACCATTGATCCCTCCCAGCTTTCTGCCACACCTTGGGAACAAGCAATTCCAACCTTTGATTTTCCCACTCTCCTGCCCTCAGGTGAAACCTGCAAATCACAAATCCTGGAACAGGAAAATGCTGGAATGTGCAGACAAAACACAGGGTATTAGTGTTTTATCTTTTGTTTGGCGTTAGAGAATAAAGAAAACTTCATTCGTTCAGCTGGAGCTGCAAAGGTAATTTCACTGCTGCCTCTGACAATAACTGCAAGTTCATTTTCTCATTCTTTAAGGAGCCTTAGCACCCAAAAGGGTGTGATCGATCCTGCTGAGCAGCAAACCTGTGCTTCCCTTCCTCCTCTCCAGCTGAATTCAGTATCTCCTCCTTTCATGTGCAGAGCAGTGGGTGGACACGTCACTGCCCACGTACCCAGACGGGATTATTGATCTCAACAGGGGGAGGGCAGGGACAATACATGGGAAACTCCTCAGCAAAGGGGAGGATCATCAAAAACGTGCTGGACCTGGACTGAGGAGCCTGGAGGTGCTGCCAGGCCAGCGCAAGGACTCTGCTGAAATCACAGAATCACAGAACAGTTTGGGCTGGAAGGGATCTCAAAGCTCATCCCATCCCACCCCTGCCATGGGCATGGACACCTTCCACCAGCCAAGGTGGCTCCAAGCCCTGTCCAACCTGGCCTTGGACACTCCCAGGGATCCAGGGGCAGCCACAGACCCTCTGCCCAACCTGTACCAGAGCCTGCCCACCCTCACAGGGAAGGATTTCTCCCTAATATCCCACCTAACCCTGCCCTCTGGCAGTGGGAAGCCATTCCCCCTTGTCCTGTCCCTCCATGCCTTGTCCCCAGTCCCTCTCCTGCTCTCCTGGAGCCCCTTTAGGCTCTGCAAGGGGCTCTCAGGTCTCCCTGGATCCTTCTCTTCTCCAGGTGAACCCCCTCAGCTCTCCCAGCCTGTCCCAGAGCAGAGGGGCTCCAGCCCTGGAGCATCCCTGTGTCCTCCTCTGGACTCATTCCAACGGGTTCTCCATGTTTAACTACCTTGCATTGGGTTATTTAAGGGGTGTTTTCTCAACAATAAACGGCATTACCTTGATCATATTGGTCAGTTCGTAAGTGTCCATGAGTTTCCCTTGCAATACACTGGGAATGTTTTCATAAAAAAATCCACATTATAAAAGTGCAAAGTAACTACATCAAAGCTCCACCTGCCTCCAGGAGGTGGTTTCACACCCTCCTCGTGCTCCTGCACACGCAGTATCCCTCCCTGCAAGAATCCACATCCAGCCTGGAAAACCACCTTCCCAGCCATGGGCACTTGGAGAGAAGACCCGAAGAAGCCTGACTGTGTAACATTTATTTCAAATTAATATTCTGCCATCCAGCTGCAGCAGTTCATTTTTCCAACTGAATGGGATCTAATAAGACCTAATAGGTGATAAATCAGTTTCCTGGTTTAGGGCATTAAGGAACTGCAGTGATATGTTCTGCTAGACCAGGAAGGTCTCCAGCACTTTGTTCCACAACAAGAGGGGCATTAAATAGTCTTAAATCACGAGGCTGTCCCTTCCTCAGCTCTGTGACCACTCCTGAGGCTCGGAAATTTCAGAATGAGAAATCATTCTTTGCAGCAAACTCTGTAGCTGCAAGCAAAGCAATTTAAAAAACACTTTAGCAGAGTGGTTCCTCCACCCTGCTCCCATTACAAATGACTCTGCTGCAAAACACGCAGCTTAAATAATACAAATGGGTTATCAAATTATCAGGATGGGAACAGATAGACAAGTTGTTTCCTATCAACAAATCCATTACAAACTAACAACAAAGCAGGATTATTTACTCAGCATCTATTCAGTCTTACTCATTTGGCACAGTGTTATTAGCACTGAAGCTTTACATGCAAAAACACTGCAATTCATGGGATGATTTGATAATGCAACACACGTCAGCTGATCCATCTTTTTACAGGAGAAATGTGAAATAATCCCCTGTGCTACCAACCCAACCTCACCCAGCTCCCCCATGGCAAGGCACATCCAGCCCAACCACGACCAACAGCAGCTCTGCAGAAAGTTTGGATGAGGCTGATGTTTGTTCTCCTTGGACCTACAGCCTGCACTCCAAAAGTTTTATGTTCTAAGCTTGAAGCTGAGCAAGGCTTTAGGGAGGTTCTGCAAACAGAAGAGGCTCCCACCCTTCCCCTTCCTACTGTTCTTGCTCTGGAGCTCAGAGCCAAGTGGTCCATCAGAGCACTCACCATCCACCTTGGTCAAAATCACCTGGGCTAACTCGGTTTATTTGGGTCATGCAAACCCACATGGGATCTTTTGGCCTCAATCCAGTGGGAATATTTACACAAGGTGCTTTTTTTTGCAGCAATATTCTGGAAGTGATATGCAGAAAGATGGAGATCAGGAAGGACCATTGCTGAGCCCACAGAGAAGAAGGCTCTGGGGAGAACTTTGAGTCCCTTTCCAGTACCTAAAGGGGCTCCATGAGGGCTGGAGAGGGACTGGGGACAAGGGATGGAGGGACAGGACACAGGGACTGGCTTCCCACTGCCAGAGGGCAGGGACAGATGGCATATAGGACAGAGGGAAGGAACTGCTGGCTGGGAGGGGGGGCAGGCCCTGGCACAGGGGGCCCAGAGAAGCTGTGGCTGCCCCTGGATCTCTGGAAGGGTCCAAGGGCAGATTGGACGGGGCTTGGAGGAACCTGGGCTGGTGGGAGGTGTCTGTGCCCATGGCAGGGGGTGGGATGGGATGATCCTTAAAGTCCCTTCCAACCCCAACCATCCTGTGTCTCTATGACAACTCAGTGATCACCAACTTTAAACTCCAGAGAAGTAAATAACCCCCTGGGCTTTTTGGGTTGAATGCTTGCCCACACCTAGATGACCCTAAAAAAATAATTATTAACAGTGACATTTCTTAATTTTACATAAAACTTTGAAAAACTTTTGAACTTCTTCACCCTAGATTTGGAGTGGGCTATCTCAGCTGGACATATGGCTTAATATTCATCAGGAAAACGCACTGGTTATTAAAAATAGAGCTGAACATTCATGTGAAAATAATATATGATGTGAGTTCTATTCCTCACTGCTGGTTGTTCACCGCATGGGCACAGGCAAATTACTTAATTCCTCCATGAATCAGCTTGAACATCTGTAAGGTCAACAAAACGCAGACGATCTTCCCCAGATGCTCCGAGATTCTTCCAAAAATAATTCAAATTAATATTATTGTGGTTATATAAAACTGTCACTGTGAATCTCCCTTTATGGCAAACAAAGCATCTTTGACAATGGCCCTTCAGCAAAGAAGAGCTGAGTAAGTTGGTAAAGTTTCATTTACCCACAATGCCCAATTGCTTGAGTAACAAATCCAAGGTCTGATTTTTCAGTTTAAAATGTAAAAACATCATCTCATATATATATAAATATAAATATATACATAAAAATTCTTGCACATGAGATCAAATCAGGCCTGTTTGCCATTGATACTTGTGCTGTAATTACCTCCAAAATAATTTTAAGTTAAATGAAGTCAAGGCAAAAGTACCTTTCAATTAAATACTCAGCTAAGCAAGTGGACTGTGAATGGAGGATTGAATTTATATGTAACTTCTAACATCGTATAAAAACGCAAATCCTTTACTATGATAAACCAGGTACCAAAATAAAATGCTATTGAAAAAAAGTTACTTGCACATTTTAGATTAATACTCACAGAAAATGGAAAACTACAGACTGTATTCCTGATAAAGAAAACATTGATTTTCTTGCACCTTATATAGGCGTGAGACTTAGAAATAGGCTGGAGCTGACATCACGGATCCCTCCCAGTCCTGGGAATCAGCTCAAAGACTGAAGGAAAGGAAAAGTTTAAGGTAAACTAAAATAATCACAACTGCAGCCTTGCTAATGAGAGAATCATGGAATCAGAGAATTGTTGAGGTTGGAAGAGACCTCTGAGATCATCAAGTCCAACCATCACCCAGAACCACTGACCATGTCCCCAGGTGCCACATCCACAAGTTTTTGAGCATTTCCAGGGATGGGAACTCCACTGCCGCCCTGAGCAGCCTCTTCCAATGTTGGACAACCATTTCCATGAAGAAATATCCCCCAATATCCAATTGACACCTCACTGGCCCAGCCTGAGGCCGTTCCCTCTCCTCCTGTCCCTGTTCCCGAGAGCAGAGCTGACCCACCCCCGGCCCCCTCGTCCTGACAGGGAGCTGCAGAGAGCCAGAAAGTCCCCCCTGAGCCTCAATCACATCAGGAAACACTATCCTGATATTTATTTTCACACCATTTGATGACACAACACCTTCTCAGAGATGCTTCGGTGCACGACAACGTTCCCACTGCTCTGCCGTGTGCTCAAGGATGGGAAATGGTTACAAACCTACAAATAAAACCTCTCTAATCCTCCAGAGGGTCCTCAAAGCAGGTTACAAACCCTTTATTCAACATCTGCCACAGCACATCTCCTTCCAGCAGCCCGCGGGCCCACAGGCAACATCTGTCTGTGCAATCAGAGCCCATTTCTGTGATGCCCGTGTCCGTCAGAGCCTGCAGCACCTCCAGAAATGAGCTGCAACCCAATGGAAATGGGGGCTGCCCTCCTGACATCTCCACGCCTTCCTTCCCTGCTGCCACCCCTCCTGACGCCCACAGTACAAATTCCCCGCGCTGGTGCCTCAAAATACCCGAATTTTGACATTAAATCTGTCCCCTTTCTTCTCTTTGTTATACTTCAGGCTTCAAAATGGACTGAGGAACTGCAACAAACGTGTTAAAATTCAAACCCTTCACAAACCATGTCCTTAACCCCCCGCTGAATCTGCAAGGCAGAACATGCTTCCTGGAGTAGTTTGTCTGTTGGATTCCTAGTCCATTTTCAAGCAAAGCTCCTGAAGATGAGTTCAAGTACAGAAAGACATAAATCTCTGCAGAGATGAGCAGGTTTTACTAGGTGTTGCTTGCTTTCTTTTCTCTTATTAAACTTCTTCAGTGGAACTTTGTGTTACTTTTTAAATCTCTGATTTCCACGTCAATACAACCCACTGAAATTTCATTACAGAAAAAGAGAATTAATTACACTGAGCTATGGACAAAACAGAAAGAAGTAGTTAAAACCTGAGACTATTCACTTGCACCACCTTACTTCTTCTTTGTGAATTGGTTTAAAACAACAAAAACATTTAGTGCAAAGAATTTACTCTGATCCATCACGTTCAGGGTACGAGGGTTGGTGCCAAAGAACCACAATCCAAGGAGTGGTGGGAAAGACGTCCTGGCTGGGAGGGTGGGCAGGCCCTGGCACAGGGTGCCCAGAGAAGCTGTGGCTGCCCCTGGATCCCTGGAAGGGTCCAAGGCCGGGTTGGACGGGGCTTGGAGCAACCTGGGCTGGTGGGAGGTGTCCCTGCCCATGGGAGGGGGTGGCACTGGGTGGGCTTTAAGTTCCTTCCAACCCAAAACTTTTTATGACTCTGTGAGTGCCACGGAAAGGCAGGCAGCAGAGCTGTCCCATGCCATCCCATCCCATGCCACCCCATGCCATCCCATCCCATGCTATCCCATCCCATCCCCTCCCATCCCGACCCATC
>VWZG01008521.1:158122-186742 GCA_013396735.1 Grallaria varia
CCATGCCATGCCATGCCATGCCATGCCATGCCATGCCATGCCATCCCATCACATCCCACACTTTGCCAGGATGTTTATCACAGAGCAAAGAAAAACCCCGTTTTTATCCCCCCCCACAATGATCCACAGAGCCAGACAATGTTCCCAAATCACATTTGCTCTTTTCAAAACCCGGGCTTTAATTTCCTCCTTCCTTTTCATCTCGGACCTGTCTTGACTGAGCCATAAATAACCACAAGAGACAGCAGGTCTTTGTGCCTCGGATCGATGAGCTGCCCTTTGGGTGACTCCACGCCCACTGTCCCCCGTGCTCTGCTCCGAGATAGCTCAGCAGCCCCAGCATCATCTCCCCCACCCTCTGGCAGTCCCAGTGCCAGGGAATTTTGGGCTCAGGGAAAGAAGGAAAGGTTTAAGGGAGATGTTTTGTCGGCCGACAACGGGCACGGTGACTGCTCGTTGCAGCCAAGGCGAGCTCAAGGGCACCTCGTACACCTGGAGCCACTGCTGGGGAACGAGCTGGGAAATACACCACACAAAAAAAAAGGCTTTTTCATACACGTGAATTTGTAATTATCCTATTATTCGTAGATCAGGAGACATACACAGTAGGATAAGAATACCTGATCAATTTAGGGCTGAAATTTAAGTATGTGTAGGCAACATGTACGGATTAATCTAAGAAAATTTTAGTGTGAAGCGGGGAAAAGAGGCTAAGCAAGATTTAATTCCTGGTAATTATTTTTCCTTTGCATTTTACAACTGAAAATAAAAAAAAAAGGAAAAAGAAAAGTGAAAAAGGTAATAAGAATTTAGAATCACTCTTGGATCATTGTTGGACGGGGCTTGGAGCAACCTGATCCATGGAAGTTGTTCCTGCCCATGGAGGGGGGGTGGAAGGAGACCGTTTTTGAGGTGTTTCCAGCCCAAACCATTCCATGACTCAATGTTTGCATCGTGAGCTGTTTGCTCACGCACTCAACAGCCAAAACGCAACAGTCTAAGAGTAAATAAATACATACAATAAATCAAACCACAAGCAATTCATCAACATCCAGAGGGGGAGAAAACACCAAAACCCCCACATTTTTCCCAGTGAAATTCAAAGGAGAATTTATGGAAGGAAATTTAGACCCACACAATGACCAATTCAGTAACACACTTAAATTGTTCTTACAGTATTCCAATGGGAAAACCTCACAGTGACCAGCCCCAGAAAACCCCTTCTGCTGTTGGTGCATCTTCAGTTTTCTAATTGATGCATCAAATTTGGTGATACAGAACTAGAGAGTAAGACAAGTTAAAACCTTGACATGGTGGCTCTCTCTCCAAGCATAAAGGAACCCAAACACGTAAATCACCCTTTTATACTTTAGCAAAGCCTTTTCAGGATTGCTCCTTTGCAGCCTAATGCTCCTGACAGATCCTGCAGCATTCCCAAATCCAGCAGTGGCTCTGTAAGATGTATTACAGCACTTACATCCCAACCAGGCTTCCTCTCAGCACAGAGGGAATTCATTTATTAATGCAGAGCTCTGGGGAGTGGCAAAAACCCAAACCCCTAAAGCAAGAGGGTTCAGTAGCACTGCAGCTTCATTTAATAACACAGCTGGAAAGGACTGGGTGGTAACTCTTACAGAACACAGCTAGGACAAGAGGAAACGGCCTCAAGTTGTGCCAGGGGAGGTTCAGGTTGGATATTTGGGAAAATGTCTCCATGGAAAGGGCTGTGCAGCCTTGGCACAGCTGCCCAGGGCAGGGGTGGATGCCCATCCCTGGAGGGATGTCCAAGCCATGTGGATGTGGCACTTGGGGACATGGGGCAGTGTGGCCTTGGCAGTGCTGGGGGAATTGCTGGACTTGATGGTCTTAGAGGGCCTTTTCAACCTAAATTGGAAATACCTTTCTGTGCTTCCATGGCACTCATCCCTTCTGACCGTGCATGGATGCACTACTGGCATGCTTACAGGCACATGAGCATCTCCCACAACTCAGATGGAGAAAAGAGGACCTTCTGCTTTTCCTTAGAATCACAGTTTGGGTTGCAAGGGACCTCAAAGATCATCCACTGCCACCCCTGCCATGGCAGGGACACCTTCCACCAGCCCAGGTTGCTCCAAGCCCCATCCAACCTGGCCTTGGACACTCCCAGGGATCCAGAGGCAGCCACAGCTTCTCTGCCCACCCTGTGCCAGGGCCTGCCCATCCTCAGAGCCAGGAATTCCTTCCCAAATCCCATCTAACCCTGCCCTCTGGCAGTTTGAACCCATTCCCTGTGTCCTGCCACTACAATTCCTGACAAACAGCCCCTCTCCAGCTTCCCTGGAGCCCCTGGAACGTGCTCTGAGGTCTCCACACAACCTTCTCTTCTCCATCCTGAAGAGCCCCAACTCTCCCAGCCTGTCTGCATAGGGGAGGTGCTCCAGTCCCCTTATCAACTCCGTGGCACCCTCTGGACTTGCTCCAACATTTCCATGTCATTCTTCTGTTTTGGGCACCAGACCTGGGCACAGCATTCCAGATGGGAATCCATTTGTTTATTCCTCCTCTTTTAATTCTTGCCAAATGAATAAAATAAAATAAAATAAAATCCACGACTCCGGTAAACTCTTGTCTCCTGATTGCAGAAGTTGAAAATCCCACCCTCCCATTTGGTGCTGAAAACACAGTTTATAACGAATGTGAATCACAAACAATTATTAAATGTAAAACCCAGGTGGGGGGACCTGTGAATGGTCACCAACTAGTTGAGGGTAATGAAAGGGTTTTAAATCCCCCCTATTTATTTCCAGGGGGCTGGTGCCCCCTTTGCTGCGGGTCCTGGGTGATCGACGGCATCACCCCGGGAGTGTCACACACCCCTCAAAGGAGGCATTTGGCTCAATTAAAGCAGAGGGACATTTTTATAGCTTCCCGTATTTTAGATTCTGCCAAGGCAACCGACAGCAAGAAGTGAGGAATTTATGAGGAAATCATGAAAAATTTATGGTGGCATGCAAGGTTTATTCATCCAGCACATGAAGTGGGGCTTAATTTCTGACGCCAGAGCTGCTAATGGGGAATTTGGAAATAGAGCAGGACTGTTGATTGGTTTGTATGAATATGCAGATTGCGCTCTGGATTGGCATCCTTTGGATTTCATGGAATCAGAATGGTTTGGGTTGGAAGGGACTTTAAAGATCATCCCATCCCACCCCCTGCCATGGGCAGGGACACCTCCCACCAGCCCAGGTTGCTCCAAGCCCTGTCCAACCTGGCCTTGGACACTTCCAGGGATCCAGGCGCAGCCACAGCTTCTCTGCCCACCCTGTGCCAGGGCCTGCCCACCCTCCCAGCCACCAATTCCTTCCCAATATGCCATCTATCCCTGCCCTCCTTCAGCTTAAAACCATTCCCCCTTGTCCTATTGATGCATCAGCTGATGGACTTCTAACTTAGAAGGGTTTATTTCACTGTTGTTCAAGATTTCACACTCATTATTTGTGTTAGAAAAAACTCCTGGAATAAAACCCCTTAGGAAAAAACTCCAATACTGCCAGTGACAAACTTAGACCAAGTCCTTCAACATTAGATCTTTTGAAAAACCCCAAATCTCAACCCTTTCACATGCATCTGTGAAAAAAAAAAAAAAAAAGAGAAAAGAAAAGAAAAAAGCAGAATTGTTTCAGAGATTTGCTTTCCAAGCTTTGCTGGGCACTTTCTGGATATTATCTGCCCAAAGCAGACCTCGGTGTGTGGACACACGAGTCCACAGGGAGAGTAACAGCATTCTTCTCAGCCTCATTTCAGTTGGGCTGTGGCATTAATTTCCTTTATAACTTCTGACACGTGCAGTACAAATTGCTAATTTGTTTGGGCTGAAAGTTAGTGGGGAAAAACAACTCCACTGCAGCCGAGGTGCAGAAACACCACTGCATTCAGCACTTCTTCCCTGGCTTCCCCAATGGAACCCACTCCTTCCTTTTGTGCCTAACCTGGGTTTCATTGAGTTTTGTAAACTGCTGCCCACGGGTTTTCCAAGCTTTTCAGCTAATTCCATTGAAAATCTGGGAAGGAGGGCTGAGTTGTGTCTTGTGGGTAGGAATGCTGGATGGCAAGGAAATGCTGTCTTTTAAGGTCCCTTCCAACTCAAACCATTCCATGATTCTATGATTCCATGAAGAATGAGAGTCCTCAGACATGAAGAGAAATTACAGAAGAGCTGAGAACGTGCTCTTCGAGGAGAACCAAAGTCCCTTCCTCAGCAGTCTGCTGCGCTCCTGCCAACACGGGCTGGACCAGATGACCCTTGAGGCCCCCTCAGAACCCGGGATGGTCTGACCTACGCTATGACTCAAGAAAACAGAGATGAGAACATGTTCTTCAAGGAGCACCAAGCCCCCACCACTCCCTCAGCAGCACCAGAACACGGTGAGGGTGAAAAATGAGCTTTGGAGCTTTGGCTGCACAGGTAGAAGTGCCATTTGAGGGAAAGCCAAACTCAGCACACATTTGTATCGTTTCAAGGCACTCCACCAATGGATCTGGCCAGGAATGACAACGCAATGATCCCTCTCTGCCCCACTCCATCAGTATTCACCTGGAAAAGCACAGTGGCTTCTTGGCACTCCCGCCGCAGAAACACTTGGACAAATGGGAAAAGATGAAGAATAACCCTTAAAAAAACCCCAGTAAAACCCTCAGATGCTGTCAGACCCACTGAAAACTGCACGTTTATGCAGATCAGGAAAACTCTGGCCAAGAGATAGCATTTTTTAGGATACAAGACAGCAGTAAGTGCTCAATGCATAACTCCAAGCTTAAAACGTGCTTGGGGCTGTGCCAGAAGAAGGAGGTACATCCCAATTTGATCCCGAATATCAGGTAATAACCATGATTCATAGCTCAAAGATGGAAATACCTTTCCCACAGAAAACTTTTCTTTGAGAAAACACGGCTGAGGTGGCTGTGGAAGAAGGATGCTGTCACAAGCAGTTTGACAAACAAGAAGTTATTCCGTGTTCGAGAAGAACTTACAGAAAACACGTTTGGTTTTGACAGGTGGTAATTATACTCTGATTCTTAAAAATGAAACCTGGCTTCTGGCTGAAAAGACGCAAAACAGTCCAGCAGGAAGAGCAGGAGACAACAAGGTGGGAAGGGGAGTGAATCCTCACAAACACACAGGAGGATCACACCTCCTTTAAAGACTCGCTGACGGGAATGCGTAGCTGAAATTCATCCCAGGAATGTTTCTGCTCGGGCATCTTTATCAGTGAACTGTCAGAAAATCATCAATTATCTTCTCCTGCACCTTTGTTTGAGTCCTCCTGTTCCACCTTGCATACTGCAGGGGTGATTGGGGCAGCTACAGGCGAACCATACAAAATAAATTCATTTTATCAAACACAGAGATCCCTGAATGCCTGAGCTCTCAGAAGGAAAATCCCAGCAATAAGAAATGTCATAAAGTGGATTTTGTATGTTTTTGGTTAATCTAGAATCACCTGTTCTTCCCGCAAAGCTGTTACTGTTTGACAGCAAAGGGAAACAAAATTTGTTTTCACGTGGCAAATGAGAAAACCTGAAAATAAATTCAAAAAAGGGGATGGTGGATCTAACTGTTAGGTTACTGTGGCCTTAGCAGTGCTGGGGGATGGTTGGACTCAGTGATACCAGAGGGCTTTTCCAACCTAAAAGTATTCCATGATTCTATTAAGAAGATAGAGCCGGTCCCATGGCCATGCCCAAGTGTGACCATCCAATGGCCAACAGCCCTTCCCATGGGGAGGTGAATCTCTTGGCCAAGTGCTCCCTACCCACAACCTACAGCATGGTCAGAGACATGACATCAAGGCTGTCCCTGCCACCAGCCAACCCAAGGCCACACTGCCCATCACCTGCACCTCCCAACCCACTGGCATCACAGAATCTCAAGGGCTTGGTCGGGATGGGCCTTAAAGATCAACAAGCCCCAACCCCCTGCCATGGGCTGGGCACCTTCCACTGACCAGGTTGCTCAAGGTCTTGATTTGAACACCACCAGGGCAGGGGCATCCACAGCCTCCCTGGGAAACCGTGCCAGCGTCTCACCACCCTCAGAGGGAAAAATTCCTCCCTACTATCTAACCTGAATTTCCCCTCTTTCAATTGGTACCCGTAACTCCTTGTCCTGTCACAGCAGGTCCTAGCAAGGCTCCCTCTCCCTCATCCCAGCACAGGCAGAGATGGGATCAGATGTTCCATCTCAGCTCTTTCCGAAGCCACTTGCAGAGACAGAGACTTTCCATGTCACCACGAATCACAGGGACCAGAAAAATGACAGTTTCCCCACCTCCTGGAGAAGCCACGTATTTATTGTCTTTCCTGTAGTTCACTGAGGTCGCTGGCAAGCAGCAAACAACTCCCCCAAAGGCCAGGCTGCTGCTCCCCCAAATCTCCAGGCGAGGGCTTTGGCAAGGCTTAGGAAAGCCAAACAGTCAGGCAGGGGTGGGAAAGGACAGAGCAGGAACAGCAGAGGCATCTCCAGAGCTCACTCCTCAGGGCTCCAGATGCAGGGTGGGAGCACAGAAAGGCTCGGAGGGAAAAGGAAGGGCACTGTGCTGGTTTTAACAGGCACCGGGGAAGCCCTTCCCATACACACACAATAAAAAGCTGGAAAAAGCTGGGAGAGCAAATCCAGACACATCCCTGAATACACCAACAGCAAAAACCCTGCCCAGCTCAACAGGCGTTTGGTGAACGTTCCTACACGAGGAATTTAAAGGAGGACAATATTTGCTTTTAATACCTTTCATATTATTGTTTTGGATAACCCAAATGAAAAACACCTTGGAAGTTTAAAGTTCAGCCACTCAAACAAAGAGCAGGATTGGCACAGGAGGTGCCCCAGAACACCAATGGTCACACGTACCCATTGCCTGGATATCAAGGATGCTCTCATTTTGGTCAATGCTCAAAAATAAGGAATTTACCTTCTCATTTTAATCTGTTCCTCCCAAGATCTCTCAGACTCTCTGTCTCACTGCCTGCTTAGCTGTAACACTAAGCCTTGGGATGGAAAAGGAGGAACATCCCCCAGGAATGGCTTAGCTCAGCCTGTGCCTGCAGTACCACAGAGGGTGAGGGAAGATGATTTTTGGTGCTCATATTCAGTGATATAAACCTTCACACTGGTGATGGCCAATGACCTGGCACCTCTTTTCTCTCTAAATACACTTGAAACTCTTCCTGTCCCATAATCACACGAGTGCACAATTTGTTACATCATGGCATGAATAATTTCCTTACTTTTTTAAAAAAAATAATCCACTTTTCACTATACTGGGTGCTTTCTCATACTTCAACAGTAAAAGCTTGTTTTTTAGAATCTGTTCATGAAATATTTCTGATCCTAGTATTTAATAACCCCAGAAAAGGCCTCGCTGGCTTTTTCTGCATCGAGGGTTCTGCTCTTGGAAGCCACAGAGCTGCATAATTGTCAAGTCATGGAAAGAGATGGAAACCTAGCAAGGGGAATGGTGGCAAGATAAAAAAAAAAAAAACCAACAGGGTTTTAGGTATATTTCACCAAAACTGTAGTAAATTAATAACTATTCTGGTCACTATTCTTGTGAATTATTAAGAAATAATATGTTAATAATAAACCACTATTTTCTAATAGGTACAGTATCTCTGTTTAGTCGAGCTGCTCCTCCTCTCACGTTCATTTGAAATCGTGGAATCATAGAATGATTAAGGTTGGAAAAGCCCTCTAAGACCATGGAGTCCAACTGTCCCCCCAGCCTTGATGTGCTACCCAGCTGACATTTTTCACCAAATCCTGGCAAAATGAAGGAGAGGAGACTTCTGAAAGGGTAGAGTGTAAAAGGACACAGCTCTGTGCACTGTATCACTCCTAAAATTTATCTCTCAGGCAATAAAAAAAGGAAAAAGTCATGAACACCCTTTAACAATCCTTAAGTGTGGTAACCTGATGTGTTTGTACACCCAGAGCTACCCAGCCACCCTCACTGCCCCAGCATGGGAAGGTTCTCCAAGAACCTGATAAACCTTCCCATCCCTCATCCCTCAGGTTTTAAAGCCTCTGACTTCACATACCAGCAACAATAAAAGTCCTTCTTCCATTTCTCCAGTGATAGTTTTTGAGACTCATAAAGCACATGGGACAATAGTGGAGCTTTTATTATTTCCCACTATCTTTTATTCCTGTGTCAGAAGAAGGTGATTGACGGAAGGCACTTAGAAGGAATAACCTGGGAATGTCATTGACACTGATCTGACCAGGGAAAGTGAATCAAGAGGAATCCATGCACTTGGGTAATTCCTGCAAGGTTGGTTGGTACATGAGGAGGGGAGCACTCCTTTGTAAGAAGGATCCTAGAGGAGTCTGGATTGGAAAGGACTTAAAGCTCACCCAGTGCCACCCCCTGCCATGGGCAGGGACACCTTCCACCAGCCCAGGTGGCTCCAAGCCCCGTCCAACCTGGCCTTGGACACTTCCAGGGATCCAGGGGCAGCCACAGCTTCTCTGCCCACCCTGTGCCAGGGCCTGCCCACCCTCCCAGCCAGCAATTCCTTCCCAATATCCCATCTATCCCTGCCCTCTGGCAGTGGGAAGCCATCCCCTGTGTCCTGTCCCTCCATCCCTTGTCCCCAGTCCCTCTCCAGCTCTCCTGGAGCCCCTTTAGGCTCTGGAAGGGACTCTCAGGTGTCCCTGGAGCCTTCTCTTCTCCAGGTGAGCCCCCCCAGCTCTCCCAGCCTGGCTCCAGAGCAGAGGGCTTGGATTCTTCCTTGTTTCTTTAGAAGAAGAAAAGGGGAATGAATTTCTGTGGTTCTGATAGTTATTTAAAGGAAACAGGAGCACTGCAATGCAAAGCAAACGGTTTTACTGGAAAAGTAAATAAAATTCTTTGTAAAATATGACTGATCAGCCAAAAGGCCATTTTCTTTCCTACCTCTAAGTGTTGAAAATAATGAAGTCACTAATTGATGGTCAGAACCACAGAATTTACACTCCAAAGGTAACTACAGAAATCTGCATTACAGAGTAACAGCCAAGAAAAGCACTTAAGCCTGAAATTCCATTTATAATATCCAAACAATCATCTTTTTTTTGTTCCTTCTATAGACTGAAATATTGGGGTTTTTACAATAGCAGAAGAGGAAAAGATTAATAAAAGTGAAGTGTGAAAAAGCAGCACGTGTTTCAGTCACAGGGTATTTTTAAATGTACAACAGTATTAACTTACATGACACTGACGTGGAAAGCCAAGGATTTTAAGTGAAAATTGCTACACCTTCCCTATTAAAAATAGACCTTAAAAATAGATAACACATGACTTGTGCTTTTCCTGCGGGTAAAAATGGAGTCCTGCTCACATGCTTTGTGATGTGACACCTTCAGTGTGATTTCATTGCCTCCTTCACGCTGCTGCTTTTCTAAGGAATGGGGGTTCACACCTTTGTGTCCTTGCCACACATTCCCTGCTAGAAACGAGCTGCTGTTTCATATTTGGGTGTGTGACGTGGACACACGTCCCGGTGGGGTGGGGGAGTTCAAATGTGTGGAAAGGGTTGTCACATCTTGGAAGGGTCTGCCCAGGGCATTGGTGGAGTCCCCAGCACTGGAAATGTTCAAAAAACGTGCTGGATGTGGCTCTTGAGGACATGGGTTAGTGGTGATCATGGTGGTGGTGCTCTCTTGGTGTTGGACTCATTCTCAGAAGTCTTTTCCAACCTTAACAATTCCATGATCCTACAATAAATCCACAGATTTCTTTAAGTTCTCCAGGTTTAAAAGGCACATGTGGCATTCAAAAGGTCCTGAAGAGTTCAAATCTGCCACCACTCCAAGGAGGACAACCAGTCCATACCCAGGAATGGTGCCAGGTCCAAACCTCAGGAGTGCCTTGCTACTGAAAACTTCAGAAGGTATCAAAAATAACAACAGAAAAGAAGAAAAAAAGTCCCTAAAAATCCCTCCTAGTTGACTTTTTTCCCCTTGGAACTCAAGAACTGCAGACTTGGGATTGTTTTACCCCTTTGTGTTTCTTCACCCAATGACACCCATAATTAAGATGATATAATTATGATCAATATGGCAACTACTTTAGCGCTGGAAATGGTTACTCCACCTCTAGACCCCAGGAGAGTTAACCATGACACAAACACATGGGAGGAGCACCCAGAGAAGCAGCAGATGTTTTGAGGGGCTGGGAGGGGACTGTGACATCTCAGATACATCCCCAGAGTGGGCAGCTTCACCAGCTGCTACTCAGCTCAGAGCCACAGAATGGTTTGGGTTGGAAAGGAGCTGAAAAATCATCTCCTTCCACGTCCTGCCATGGGCAAGGACACCTTCCACCAACCCAGGCTGCTCCAAGCCCCGTCCAACCTGGCCTTGGACACTTCCAGGGATCCAGGGGCAGCCACAGCTTCTCTGGGCACCCTGTGCCAGGGCCTGCCCACCCTCCCAGCCAGGAATTCCTTCCCAATATCCCATCTCACCCCGCCATCCTTCAGCTTAAGGCCATGCCTTCTCCATCCTAAGCAACCACAGATTACAGAAATAAAGGAGAAAACCAGCTCGTTCAACCCAAGGAGCTGCCAACATCCCAAATGTTCACCAATTCCCACAACCACACCCACGCCAGGAACAACATCCCTAATTCCCTGGACTGGGATAAACCGCCCTGCTACGGATGGCGCTCCCCTTCCTCCTGCTGTGGAAACCGCAAGGGAAAAGAGCACCTGCTGAAGGACATTCCTTGAGGAATCCATGCCTTTTGAGCAAGAAAAATCCCCCTGTGTTATTTTAAACATAGTCAAGTCCGTTCATTTTCCTCCCAGGTCCCATTAATTTGACAGATACAACATAAAGCAAAACTCCTGCAAGGTCTGTCCTGAAAAGGTCAGCCCATTATGCAACCAGGTTTTCTGGGCAGCCAAGGAGATCCCTCCCTGTCCACAAATGTTCTGTGGTTTATCAGCATGTGTTGGTGGTTTTCATTTACAGAGGAAGAAATTTTTACAGATGAATATTTACCTTGGGAAACGGGAGTTAATTCTGAAAACCAGCTCCTAAGGAAGTTACAGGCTTTGAAAATTGTTATCCTCGATGTGTGTACATGGTAAGTAGGGGGAGGTTCTTCTAGACACAGAAATATTCAGTACTAAAGAAAAACAAAATCGCTCCCATTCAAAAGCTTATTGCATTCCAGCCCGGAATAAAATTATTCTGCTGTTCAAGCTGCATGTCCAGACTCCTAAACTTTGTAAGTCAGCCCAGAGTCCTGTAGGAAATGCATCAATAGTCAGGAAAAGTAGCACCGATTCCTTCTATTCCAGGCTCTTCCTACTGTTCAGACTCAGCTTGAAACAACGTCCTCCTAAAACGTAACTGCACTTCCAACACTTTCTTCATCCCAATTTCAAATTGGAAACGTAAAGCAGTTACCATATCCCATAAAAACACATTTCAAAGGTCAGTGACCCAGGCGTAAGTTCAGACTTGTGAGTGCCACCTACTGATCATGGAATGGAGACGTTAAGGCTGGAAAAGACCTCCAGGATCCTCCAGTCCAACCAGCAGCACCACCATGGTCCTCACTAACCATGTCCTCAAGCGCCACATCCATGTGGTTTTTGAGCACTTGCAGGGATGATGACTCCACCATGGTCCTGGGCAGTCCGTGCCAGGGATTGACCCCCCTCTCCATGAAGAAATTTCCCCTTATCTCCAACCTAAGCCTCTGCTGGAGCAACTCGAGCCATTAATAATGTCTTTGAACATGGAATTGACACGGGCTGACCCACGCTGGGGTTTGAGAAACGAAACAATGATTTAAATGGGATTTTTTGCTTCCTCTACCCCAACCCCACGGATCTGATATTCCTTGCTAGGCTCTGGAGCTCCGTGTGTCCCTGCTTTCCCTGCAGTTTTCAACACGGAATCTTTGCCATCCTTCTGGCCTCTTTTTCCCCCTGTTACGAAAACTACACCTCATCCATCAGGAGCTCAGGATGGATTTTAAATAAGAGCTTTTGCACTTGCACTTATTTGATGGATGCAACTTGACTGGTCAATTATATAAGCGCAAAGAGCCTATTTTCATACATTTATTAAAACCACCAGCGCGGGGTTTGTTTTGTTTTTGTTTTTTTTTTCTCTATAAGCCCATATAAAACCCAGTATAAAACACCATTTCCATAACCCAGACCCCAATTTTAGTTTGGCTTTGGGTCACTTGTCAGGAAGAATAAAACCCCCGGGGCTGCTGAAGCCTGGGCTGCGTTTTAAGGCTGGGAGTTACTCAGCGCTCGCCCCGGTTGCTGCAGCGATTGCCCACTCTTGATGGATGGTCACATCCATCCCTGCAGCCAAATTGGACTGTCACCAGGGCTGCCAGGTGCTATGACAACCACGGAGCACAACAGCCCATGATTCCCCCTGGAAGCTCCAAAAATAAGCGCTCCACAGCAGTAAAAAAAAAAAAGGTACATGTTTATGGGGCGCGTCTCCCCCTCCAACTGCGCCTTCCCCTTCGAGAGGTCTTTTCTTCGGTTTCACGCGGGAAATTCCTGAGGATCCTGGCTGGGTTGGGCTGGGGCAGAGTTCATTCTCCTCCCGGGAGCTGGTGTGGGGCCGTGGCTGGGATTGGGGCTGGGAACAGGGGGGATACCACAGGGATGCTCCTGGTCTGGCTGAGCGGGGCTCGCACAGAGCGGGGGCTTTGCTGCTGCCCAGCCCACCAGGGAGAGGATGGGGGGCACGAGGAGCTGGGGAGGGACACGGCCAGGACAGGGGACCCAGCTGATTCCAGGGATAGCCCAGACCACGTGGAATCACGCTGAGCACATGGAGCTGGGGCGAGGTTGGAGAGGGGGGGCTGCTCAAGGGCTGGCTGGGAATCACAGAATCATAGAATCCATCGGGTTGGAAAATACCTACAAGATCATCAAGTCCAACCCTTGGTGATGAGCAACCACTTTCATTTGCTTTTCTCTTCCCTGTTTTACTTTTAAAGACATTTATTGTTATTGTCATTAATTGTTATTATACATTATTTTATTTCAATTAAACGGCTGAACAAGGGGGAATGGCTTCCCACTGTCAGAGAGCAGGGTTAGATCAGATATTAGGGATAAATTCCTGTCTGGGAGGGTGGGCAGGCCCTGGCACAGGATGGGCAGAGAAGCTGTGGCTGCCCCTGAATCCCTGGGAGTGTCCAAGGCCAAGGCGGATGGGTCTTGGAGCAACCTGGGCTGGTGGGAGGTGTCCCTGCCCATGGCAGGGGGTGGGATGGGATGACCTTTAAGGTCCCTTCCAACNACATGGAGCTGGGGCGAGGTTGGAGAGGGGGGGCTGCTCAAGGGCTGGCTGGGAATCACAGAATCATAGAATCCATCGGGTTGGAAAATACCTACAAGATCATCAAGTCCAACCCTTGGTGATGAGCAACCACTTTCATTTGCTTTTCTCTTCCCTGTTTTACTTTTAAAGACATTTATTGTTATTGTCATTAATTGTTATTATACATTATTTTATTTCAATTAAACGGCTGAACAAGGGGGAATGGCTTCCCACTGTCAGAGAGCAGGGTTAGATCAGATATTAGGGATAAATTCCTGTCTGGGAGGGTGGGCAGGCCCTGGCACAGGATGGGCAGAGAAGCTGTGGCTGCCCCTGAATCCCTGGGAGTGTCCAAGGCCAAGGCGGATGGGTCTTGGAGCAACCTGGGCTGGTGGGAGGTGTCCCTGCCCATGGCAGGGGGTGGGATGGGATGACCTTTAAGGTCCCTTCCAACCCAAACCTTTCCATGACTCTGTGCTCTTTACCTCAAACTTCATCACTTTAAACTTTTCAATTCCCTTCCCCTCATCCTGCTGGGGGTAAGGAGTGACCAGTTGTGTGATATTTTAGTTGCCATCTGGGATTAAACCACTACAAACGAGTTCAAACGAGTTTTTAGGAGGGAACAAAGCTCCAGCCACCTGCAAAGCACTGGTGGGGAGCAGGGACCACCCACCACATTCCCTCCTCAAGGCCAGAGATCTTTCCTCTGGGGAAAAAAAAAAAGAGTAGGCACAAGAAACCTCATTTTCACTGAGAACCATCTCATCCCTTTTTCTCTGACTTCAAAAGGCAAAACAAACAGGTATTTTATGTAAATGTGGACATTAGAAACAAAAAATAGAACAGAAAACATCAAATTCCTTTTTCAGAGGCAACTCAGCTTCCAGTGGAACAGCTGCAGATGAAAGTGGTAGCTACAAATTAATATATCATAAGGTCTACCAAAGGAACTGATTGTCTCAAATGCCAAAAGTAAGACCAAAGACTAAATTATTTTCATTTACGAAAGCGTAGAGAGGAATTGCTTTCATGTTCTGAGTTATGTGTTTAAGAGGAACCCAAGTTTGGCTTGTCAGCCTCTGACAAAAGTTAAAAACAATTTCTAAAACATTTCGGAATCATTTCCAAACATGATTTAGAAGGGGAAAAGTAAACAATACAAAATCCCCGCCTTTTGCTGTAACTCCTTGTGCAGTTCAAACTCCTCGGGTGTGTTTTCCTGCAGGAATGAGGAATCTGCCTCCAAAGCACTTCCCAGCCCTATCCTGAAACACAGGAACACCTCCTGACTCTTTGCAACTGTTAAATACAGATATTACACCTTTGCCTTAGTGGGAATAACTCTTCCTGAAAATGGGCACATCCAAACCTTACGCCAGCTCTATTTTAAAGGTTCTTGAATACAATTAAAAGCTGTTTCCAACTTCTCCTTAGAAGCAGCTGTATCAAACATAGCCTCTGTGAGTTATTATTCCTATCTTCTCTATTACATATATATATATATATATATAAACTCTACTTATCCATCCCTGTCACCTTCTTAACAATACTTTTTCTATCCCCCTTGCTTGGATATATTTGGTAAACAAACCAGCAGCTGATCCGGACCAAAATTTAACAGTGAAAGGCAGAGCCACTGCATCACTTTGAATATTCTCTTCTTCTAGTCCCAGAATTAATCCTTTTACCCCTAAAATGTTGATCAGAGATCTGCAAACCAATGTCACACTGAACACAATGGTGGCAAACCAAGGGGTTCCACAAGATTGGTGACACCAAAACACTGGATTCTTAATCAACAAATTGCTCTGCTAAAATGACAAATTCTGGTTAAATTAAATTAGAGACTAATCAGTAAACATTTTACAAAAAATTACAGAATATTGTAGGGGTAGGAAAGACAGAGGACTTTGATGTTTTCATTCACTGCACCAAAAACACACAAAGTTTACTGAGTCATTTCTGTGACAGGGAGCGTGCAGATATTTTTAACATGTTTATAACATAAAGAATATCCACATTTATATATATTTATCCCACTAGTGAAGTTCGAAGAAACACAGCACTACATTTCAATTAAACTTCTATTTGCAACCCAGCTGTTCACACACATTTCCCTGTACCCCCTCTTCCCCCACAGCTACAACTTTATCTCAGCCAGAGTATTTTAATGAACTGTTTATTCCACTGTATTTTAATATGGAAGGAAACCACTGCATGGAGAGGAGCTGCCTGAGCTGTCTCTGCCATGAAGGTGATGAGATGCCTCCAAAGGGAGTGGTTCCTCTTGGAGGGGGCTCAGCGGTCTATCTTCCACCTACTTCTATTTATCTCGTGTTCGTTCACATTCACAAATAAATTCCACGCAGGGAAAGAAATGAAATTGTGGGTACAGCTGAAATTTAGCTCCCTTGCCTTGGCTCATGGCGCAGAAACACTCACTCTGCAGAAGGACGTCATTTCAAGAACGACACAAAACCCCACAATTCAAGTTATTTCTATTGAGAGGGTGTTGCAGCTTTAAAAGACAGAATTTGTTCTTAAATTTTGCCTAGTTTTCTTCAATAAAAGTTTATAGGGGTGGAAATAAATGGAGCAGATGGACAAAGAAATGTATTTTACAGTGCAGCTTTCTGGTTTTGGAAACCACATTGACTTCAACAGGAGAGATGAAAAGCAGGGAAATCAATTTATGAGCATTTCCAAACGAGCTGGTGCAACGAAAATGAACGAGTGGATAGAGATGAACAACCACCTTCAGCACTTCTGCAGATCCTCATCAACACCAGAAAGGCTTGGAGAAGTTTTTGGGTTTAGCTTTAAATACCACTCCCACATCCGACGGGCACTGAGGTTAGTCAGGAAGAATCCAAGATCTTCCTGACCCATCCCATCTCTGCCTCTTCAGGACTTCAGCATGGGATAAAGACAAGGCTATTTTGAGGGACCAAAAACCCAAGCCCTGCCCAAACCGTGCCCTCTGCACCATGTTTTGTGCTGCTCCAAATGTTCTGAGTGAGGACCTGCCTGGGCTAAAGGAGCCCTTTGTGCTTCCAGGAAAAACCAACAGGGAGGGAGAGGGTCCTTCTGTACCTTTGCTCTTTCTTTTCCGTGACCATAATGTCACCATTCAAAATGCAAATCAAGGTCAAATCCCCACCCAAATGAGCACTGGGAGGTCATCTGGCAATGGCGTGGAGGTGATGCAATCACAGACTGGTTTGGGTTGGAGTGACCTCAAAACCCATCAACTGCCACCCCCTGCCATGGGCAGGGACACCTCCCACCAGCCCATCTTGCTCCAGGTTCATCCAACCTGGCCTTAGACACTTCCAGGGATCCAGGGGCAGCCACAGCTTCTCTGCCCAACCTGTGCCAGGGCCTGCTCACCCTCCCAGCCAGCAATTCCTTCCCAATATTCCATCTATCCCTGCCCTCTGGCAGTGGGAAGCCATTCCCTGTGTCCTGTCCCTCCATGCCTTGTCCCCAGTCCCTCTCCAGCTCTCCTGGAGCCCCTTTGGGCACTGGAAGGGGCTCTCAGGTGTCCCTGGAGCCTTCTCTTCTCCAGGTGAGCCCCCCAAGTCTCCCAGCCTGTCCCAGAGCAGAGGGGCTCCAGCCCTTGGAGCATCCCCGTGTCCTCCTCTGGACTCATTCCATGAGGTCTGGTGTCCTTCCTTGCTGGAGACCCCAGAGCTGGGCAATACCAGGAGCACTCACTGCAATATTGTCTACACTGCAACTGCCACTTAAGGCACCCTCAGTGTCCAAACATGGACCTTCCCAATGCTATTCCCATCTCCTCCAAAACGCCCCATCCCAGAGGAGTTCTCCTGCTCCCCAGGACAAGGGAACACACACGCTGTGAGGGTTTCCCAAGCGCCCAGACGAGTGAGACCCCAAAGCCAGTGGGACGACCCCAAAACACAGCTCCATCTCCTGCCCCGTGTTTATCCCGACTGGATTTTAGCAGGCTGTTAAGGAGACTTCAGAAACCAAGATTAAAGTTATGGTTCATTTTTATCACGAGAGCAGGAACTGCGGGTCGGGATTTTATGGAAGTAAACGCTGACAACTTTATAGCCGTGGTAGCTACCAGGGAACGCAGCCGAGATTTCTCCAGGCAACCAGTAAATATAATGTTTTTCCCCTATACTTTCATCTGAGTACACATAAAAGCATTTGACACACTTAATAAAATGTCACCAGCACAAAACACTGCACAAAGGAATGCTAAATAATGACAGAGCTGCAGTTATTGAGGGGAAAAAATGAGCATGAGAAACATTTGGAGCCTTTCTCGGCATTATTGGGATGAGGGAAGCTGGGTTTAAAATGCCCTTTTTGGTTAACACCCCTGAAAATACTCCTGAACACACAAGTCCACACAATAACTGGTAACTTTTGAGACCATACGGAAAACATTGTTTATCCTGAAAGGAATAAATTTAATTATTATAAGGCATGTCTAGAACCTTCCTGCATCTGCTGGCTCCAAAATGTGGGATCTCAACCGATGTCACTCCTTAACCAGGGGAGCCCTAAAACAGGCTGCTGAAGCACTGCTCAGCCACTTCCAAAGCCAATTTTTAAGGAATCCTGGGTGTTCTCCTGTTCCCAGGCAAACCCAACCCAGGCGGATCCAAAAGCCCAGGGAGCTCCTCCCTCCGTACTCACTTATTCTGCATCATGTTCATGATCACCCAGTCGAAGGGATAGACGTTCTTCCCAATGAGATTCTTGAACATGATGAATGTTTCCATCAGGAAGTCCTAAAAGAAGAGAAAATATTTGGAGAAGGCCGCTCTGCTGGATCACAGAAATCCCCGGGATGGTGGCAGTTATTAATGACCACGCTCCAGAGGTGTCTTCATGTTCCGCTCCATAAAAAAGCCATTATTCATATAAAACACACCCAAATCCTACTGAAGCTTATTTATGCGTGGCCATAAATCCTGCAATAATTCCATTGAATCTTGTCAGGAATTAGAACAGTAATCTCACACTGTAAACAACCCATGGGATTACTCGGGACCAAGCACTCGATCACCAGTTATCCCAAAGGAGTTTCTGCCGGGGAAAAAATTTAATTATTTCCTATATTGCAGACAAAGTCTCACGGTCCCTTTGTGGGCAGCCAGTACGGTGACACACATGCTGTGACACATGCCTGGGGTCTCTTGGAAAGGTGTTAAAAGCACCCTGGTACATGGAAAGAGGAAAAAAACCCAAAAGCTAAATATTCATTTAAATCGCATGATTACACTGAAAATACTCCTGGAGTCAGTCGATGAGTTTTCCCTCCCTTTGTGAACATCCTCCTGAAACCAGGGTTATTTATTTATTAAAACAAACACGTGTTCTACCCCAAAAGGGGATTCTGAAGTGTGGTGGTGCCCATCACCCCGACCTGGGGCAAAGCACAGCAATGCTTTGGCCATCCCAAAACTGGGAGAGACTCTCCCTAGGGAGCAGCTGTAATTCCTTCTGCGAGGGAGAACCTGTCCCAGAAAAAAAGTCAATTCAGCAGCATAAAGCCATTTATTCCTACACAGCCATAAACAAACAGTTCTTTGGACCAGAAACCTCATGCACTTTGCAATGTAAATCATCTCCTGCAGTTTGGGAAGCTGTGATTGCCATCTAACAATCGGAGTAATATCAAATGCTGGGAGAGAGATAAAGGGGAAAAAAGAACTTAATGCACAAAGTCCTTGATCCACTTCACACAGAGATAAAGATGAACTTTCATTCCAAGGTTAGAATATTCTCCCTTTGATTCAGTTTCTCAGTAATGGTATTTATCTCGTCTATCTTTAAAATGTCAAATACCTCCAAAAAAAACCCCAAAATGTTACATTCGCTGGACTTTTAACTAACACTTTTTTATGTAACCTTTTCAGTGAGAAACAAATCTGAAGTTGCTGCTCTCATCAGTCTTTCTCCATGTGTGAGAGGTGGTATCTCCATCGTATCTCATCTCTGCATTCCAAGGTTTCTCCTGGCTCAGACATCTGCAGGCAGTGGGATGCAGGGAGCTGCAGAGACCCTGGGGGCCCAGCACCAGGATCACAGATCATGGAATCACAGAATGGTTTGGGTTGGAAAGGACCTTAAAGCCAACCCAGACTCCATGCCATGGGCAGGGACACCTTCCACTAGCTCAGGTGGCTCCAAACCCCATCCAATCTGCCCTTGGACACTTCCAGGGATCCAGGGGCAGCCACAGCTTCTCTGCCCAACCTGTGCCAGGGCCTGCCCACCCTCCCAGCCAGCAATTCCTTCCCAATATCCCATCTATCCCTGCCCTCTGGCAGTGGGAAGCCATTCCCTGTGTCCTGTCACTCCATCCCACTCCATCTCTTATTTCATGGAGCAACATGAACTTCCATGGTGCTGGGCTCTGCCATGTGCACTGCCCAGGGGCTGCTTTGGGTTGTTCTGCATCCCAGCTCCTGGGACACAACTGATCATAGAATCCAGAAACATTCAGGCTGGAAAAGACCCCCAAGACCATCAGGTCCAACCTGTGACCAAACCCCGCCGTGCCCTATAAACACATTGTGATGTTTTGGAACTGCTCGTGGTTAGAGAGGTGTTTGTTACCACTTTGTAAAGCCAAACCCACCCAGGCACTTGTCACTAGCTCAGTAAAATCTGCCCTCATGTAAGAGATCCAACTGCAGATTTTACTGCTCATTTTTCCTGTATTTTGGTGGCAGAATTACACTGTTGATGATTCGGGCTCGTTACTGACCCTGGAGGTTCTGCCACGTCTGATCTGACCTACTTTGCTGATTCAGCTCTACATTTTAATCTACTGATATTTACATTTGAATCACCCCATGTTCACTCAGGTCCTTTAAATAATGCTCTGTAACAACTGAGCTAATTATTGATCAAATAAAAAGCTCCTGATGCTCACCTGTGTTTTATGTATTCAGAATATTGCTCTTCTTTTCCATTTTCTGTCTTTCTTACAGAAAAAAAGCAAATGGTTTGGACAAATTAACCTCATCTGAGGAGCAAAGCCAGGGCTTTCCTGGGGGGTGGCAGTGGAGAGGGAACCACCAGGGCATGCTGTGGGGGCTATTCAACCTACTTCTTCTCGGTACATCTTGAAGCAGAACAAATTCTTCTGAACATGAAAAAAAATGACAAAAACCTGTATCTGCAACTCCTGGTCTCTCTCTGGCTCCAAATACAAATCCTGTTTAATATCCCAAGGAAGCTGAATCCACAAGGGGCAAGACCCCTCCACAATTCCCATGCACTGAGTAAGCTCAGCCTGAGATGCTCCACATGGCAAAACATTAACATGCATTTTTTGTCAATCAATACCGGGTATGTCTCAACTAAAGATTTTTTTTTTTCCTAGTAAAAAGGGGAGAGAGATCAAGTAGTACCAGAAATAACCTTGGTGATCTCAGATAATGTTTCCTCTCAGGATGACAGTGGAATCTCAGATTTGGATTTCACAGAATCACAGCCCACTTGGGGTTGGAAGGGACCTTGAAGTCAAAAATTCCTCTTGGAACAGACACACCTGAATAAATCTAAACACTGGATCCTGCAGTGAGATAAGAGACTGGGTTTACTGCATTCCACCTCATCCTTTCGAAGACTTCTGAGACCAAATATGACCATTATAATAATCTAAACCTGACATCTACATAACACAGGCCACAAAGCTTCCTCCAGCACTTCTGTCTCCTGGCTGAGCAAGAGCACAGAAAGATTTAAGGGTCTCCCACAGTGAAGAAACAACCACAGCTTCACTTTGCTCGTCACTTTTGTCAAGAAAAAACTATTCCTTCCTGTTTGGCTTCATCTGATCTCAGTCCTAAATCACTGCTTTGTGACTGCACTGAACACTCTGTAACAGGAGGTGCAAACATCCCCTCCACATCCAGGGGTTCAATGGGAACACTTCTGGATTGAAGCTCTGACTTCAGGGTGAGTCAAGTGACAGCGGCTCAAAAAAACTGCTGGACTGAAGAAATGGGAAACCCATGAAATGTGAAATGATGACACAGGGAAAGGTGTTTTTGCCAGCCAAACCATCCGGTGTGGCTCGGCAACATCCCACCACTGAGGACAGAAGGAAAGAGAAGCTCCAAGAGAAGAACACGGAGCAGTAAGGGAGGTGACACTGCTGGGAGAGCTCCACAGAGCACCAGTTCTGATGGAAAAACACAAACCAGTGACCAAGGTGCGGGTTTCAAATGACCAGTGAAATCTCATCGATGAAAAAGTACTTTTGAGAGCAGAAACTCCTGGGTTTGGCTCTCACTGAAAAGAGTATGTCAGCTTTTCTCTTAAAGCCAGAAACTGGGTTGGATCTCCATCTTTCTGTCCTCACTGATGACTCAATCAGTTCTATTTGTGCTTAAAATAAAAGAAAGAAAATTCAGTTTGCTCGCTGCAGATTCCTTTTCTGGCAGGATTAACTGTGTTCTGCCATTATCCCTCCACACCTTCATTTATATGATTTAAAGTTAGTTTCAGGCAGCATTTTCTACCATGAACATCTTAACTATTTAATGCTTTACCAGCTCCCTGCGCACTTCAGTCTCTATTAACACACATTATCATTTACACAATAGCAATATCAAAATATTTAAAGGGCACATTTAATTAAAGAGACAAAAAGTATTACAGCAACTCAAATATCTGCTGAAACAAATCACTACAGGTGAGCACAGCAGAGGAAAACAAGGAGTCAAATAGTTCATGTGCTGATGGAAAATACAATTTTAACAGTCCAGAGCAATTCCAGCCCCACAGCCCCAGACCAAGCAAAGAGGGGATGAATATTCAGAGTCAAGAGAGAAGAAAGAAGTGATTCCTCACGAACCCCGGCGCTCGGAGTGCACATAAATCAAACTCACAACAGGAGCCATTATAAATAGACCACTTGCCCAATTTCAAACATATCACAACTCTCTTGTTTCCACCAAGGAAGATCTGACCTACAGAAGCAACTTTCAGGCAATTTAGACCACAAAAAGTTAGGTTTTAAAGAGAACAATTCTATTGCCATTAGAAAAATCACAGGTTTCCTTTGGAGTTTTTTCCTCTCGGCATTTTTTTCATTACACATTGTTCTGATTTTGGCTGGGAGGGAGTTAATTTGCCTCCTGGTAGCTGGCACAGTGCTGTGTTTGGGATTTGGGATGACAGTTGATAACACCCTGAGATTTTGGGTTTTGCTGAGCAGGGCTTCCCCCGAGCCAAGGACTTCTCAGTGTCCCAGGCTCTGCCAGGGAGGGGCTTCACAAGAAGCTGGGATGGAGAATGGCCAGGGCAGGTGAACTGGGTTGGCCAGAGGGATATTGCACACCTCGGAACGCCATGCCCAGTACATCAACTGGGGGAACTGGGGGGACTCACTGATCCCTGCTGGGGGATGGGCTGGGCACCAGTCAGTGAGCGCTGAGCAACTTTACTGGGCATCACTGATCTGTCGGGGGTTTTAGTCTTCCCTTTCTGCTTGTTACCTCTCTTTTAATTGCTGCTATTATCATCATCATCGTCACCATCATTATTCTATTAATAATAATTTAAAGTCTTGTTTTCCTTTCTCTCCATTATGAACCTGTTCTGACCTCAACCCAGGGGCTCTGAGTGCCCTGCCCACCCCAGCAGCACAGGGGCTGGCAGTGCCAGCGTGGCACTCCCTTGCTGCCTGGGCTGGCAGTGCCAGCGTGGCACTCCCTTGCTCCCTGGGCTGGCAGTGCCAGTGTGGCACTCCCTTGCTGCCTGGGTTAAACATTTTTCCAGGGCAAACTGCTTTCCCCTTTCCCCTTTATGCAGAGCCCTGGAATCAGCTTTCCTTTTCCAGAGACAAACGGTTTGAACCGCCCTAAAATCAGAGTGATATTTGGCTTGTTAAACTTTAACACTTAGGCTTTTCCTGGCTGCTAAAAGCAGGATTTTCAGCCACCAGCTGCATTTAGCTTGGTAATGTTTTGTTCTGAGTGGAAAACCAAGTGACTATCCACATAAATGCTCCAAGATCCCACACCAGGCTACCCGGGAAAGGCTTCCAATGTGGTGACGGTCCCCCTCCGGAATCACTGGCTCAGTCACTCAGGGCTGCCAGAGCCGGTGCAAACAGAGGCTTTAGCTCCTTATCTGAACACTGGCACGGGGCAAAGAGCTCCAGTGGGGCAGAACATGGGCAGAGAAAAGAAGAATCAAAATTAAAGACGGACTGGAAAGTCCAAACGTAAAGAATTACATGAAGGAAGGACCCTGGGTTTGTTCTGTTGGGTCTGGAGAGAAGAGAACCCGAACAAAGACTAAACTGCAGGTGAAAGTTGCCTGGAGCATCCCCAGGATGGCAGAGGGGGATGAATAAAGATTAACCTGCAGGTGAAAGTTGCCTGGAGCACACCCAGGATGGCAGAGGGGGATGAATAAAGATTAACCTGCAGGTGAAAGTTGCCTGGAGCATCCCCAGATGGCAGCGGGGAACGTGGGGGAGCCAAGCAGGCTTTGGGTCACCACTCACTGATGGAGCTGAGCCAAGGAGCTTGGGCTCCCCTCCGCAGCCATATGGCAGGGATAGTTTGGGTTATTGCACACTTGTCTCCTCAGCCATAAACTCCCTTCTATTATGCTTTAATTAAGTTGGGTTGTTGCCTCCGTCAGGCTATTGAACGACTCTGAGAAGGCAAATTTCAATTATTACTGCTTATTTAACAACTAAGGGCATCTCTAAGGTTAAAACGGTTTGTAGGAAAGGGAAAGGGAGCAGATTCTCTACGGAAAAGGTACTTATAGAAAGGAAAGCAGGACATCTGGAAGATTTAACACTTAAAGCTCCTTTCCTGTGAAGGTTTCATTTAATATTCTTTTCTTCTCTCATTAAACAAAAGTGTCACCACTACTATTTCTTTATGCTTTCTTTTAATTGCCATAAATCCAGTGGCTGGTGCTTTGCAAAGCATTGAACAGCTCCAGAGACGAGCTGGATTCCTGTGTGTAAACCACAAGGCTTTAATAAAGATTTTTATATTAAATCCATAACGCCAAACACATTTTGCTGACGTTTCACAAGCGCATTTAATGACCAATAACAGGGAAAAAAAAAAACAACCCAAAACCACAAGGTGAACTATTGTATGAAGAGATAAAACAGGTTGCACTCACCACAACATCCGACCTCATCTTCCCAAAAGTTTTGATTAAGTGAGCATAGTGATAATCTTCCATCTGCCTCAGGATGGCTGTCATGCAGGCCACAAAGCTGCCCTGGAAAAATCAAAATAAAGAAATCAATTAGCAAAGAAAAGGCAACGCATTTCTTGCTATCAAAACGTAACACTGGTCAAGAGTACCACGCGATGCAGCAGATGCAATCCCATCATTAAAACTCATTAATGGATATGCAAAACTCTCTCAGAGAAACAAAAAAACACCTCCAAAAGTTTCCATTTCCAATTTCACGGGTTTATCACAGAAGCTTTTGCAACATATTCTTCGTCTAAAAATTGCTCTGACATTAAAGGCTTTGGAAGGTAACAAACACCACTCCTAAAAATACCACACAATATCAGGATTTGCATTTGGAAAGTCAATACTCTGCTCATGGAAGAAATCTCTTAAAAATCATTATATTGAGCAGCACAGCTAAACCCTGAGTTTTAATTTCAACGAGTGGTATTTTCAGACACTGTGATGCTTAAAAAAAAACCTCACCAAAATCCAATAAGGTTCATAAAAGCAGAAGGGCTGTACCAACCAGAGCTCTCTCAAACCACAGAAAAAGTAAAAAGTGCCAAAAGAAAGTTTCATCTTCCCCTGTGGTGCATGAAAGGGTTGTAGGAACAACTCCAACCCATTCCTACAGCTACTCAATGTAGGAAGATCCCATAAGTAGGTTCTTCTTTCTCGTCTGTCTTCCCTCTCTGACCATCTGCTAAAAGGCTGTTAATAATTTTGGCTTTTCTGGTCTTTAATGAAGTTTAAAAAACCCCAAACCCCCCAAAAAAAACCACAACCAAAAAAACCCATTAAAAATTGGAAAAAAGCGGCAGAAAATAAGTGATTCTTTCTATGGCTTGATAAGATTGTAAATTCCCCTTTCTGTGCCATTTTCAGGGTTATTGCCCAGCCCAGCCCAAGAGAACACTGAGGAACTTTCCCTCCTTTCTAAGGCACAGAGCGTTTATTGTTCCCCTTAGGATCAGCATTACTTTCAGTTTAAAACATTTATTTCCACATCAGTCCAGGTAATTGAGATTAAAGCCCCAAATGACACCAGGTTATCTGGGCGTGCTCCGAGCCCTCCTGTTGACAGGCTGATCCCCAACCTCCACCAGATAAGCACTCCTGGAATTCACTTGTCTCCTGTGGAATGGAGCGGAGATCCAAACTCCTCCAGACCTGGCCCATGTGGGAGCATTGACTTTTCCACGTGACGCAAAGGCACCTGATGGGAGCTCTTAGGAATATAAAACTCCATGAATATAAAAGGGAAAGGCCACCAGAGCTGCTGTTCCAGGACATCAAAAGCACTTTCGAACAAACTCTGACAAGAAGCAAAGCTGGGGCTGTACAAAGGCAACGCTTCCTGCTATGAAATGGAAATCAGACGGGATCGTCCCAAAAATCAGAATGTTAATTGTCAAAAACAGCCTCCACCGAGCGCTCGACACGACAAACACCATCCATGGCTTTGCAGGGTGCAGGAGAACATCCAACAGCCCGTGCGGAGTCCTGTTCCCCTAATGATGTCACCAAGCAAAGGCGGTCAGAAGCATAAATTTCTTAAACTGGCTGCTGATGAGGCTGCAGAAGAAGCTCAGCCCATCACGTCCCTCACAGCTCTGTAGGTGGTTCAGGAATGCCCAGGAGAGCTGGAGACAAATCTTCTTTTGCTCATGGTCTCTTTTCATGGACACTCAAATAAACCCAAAGACATAAACCAATTTTCACTTTTCTTCACCCAACCCCATGATGGCAAATCCAGCCCTTTGCAGGCGACCAACAAACAGCTCTGCCTCCTCCTGACAAGGTCAGTTCTAAAACTCACTGGTGTCCTAGTTATAGTGGCTGTGTTTTAAACCAGCACAGCTGGGAGCTTTGGTCCTGGTTTTGTGTTTGTCACCCATCTGGGGAGCAACTGAAGCTGCAACAGCCACAAGATGGATTTCATACCTGAGCAAATCACCATGGCCATTTGGTAAGCAAAATAAATTATGGGATCACAGACTGGTTTGGGATGGAACGGACCAAAAACATCACCCAGCACCACCCCCTGCCATGGGTAGGGACATCTCCCACCAGCCCAGGTGGCTCCAAGCCCTGTCCAACCTGGCCTTGGACATTTCCAGGGATCCAGGGGCAGCCACAGCTTCTCTGCCCAACCTGTGCCAGGGCCTGCCCATGCTCACAGACACCAATTCCTTCCCAATATCCCATCTAACCCTGTCCTCTGGCATTGGGAAGCCATTCCCCCTTGTCCTGTCCCTCCATCCCTTGTCCTCAATCCCTCTCCAGCTCTCCTGGAGCCCCTTTAGGCACTGGAAGGGGCTCTCAGGTGTCCCTGGACCCTTCTCTCCTCCAGGTGAGCCCCCCCAGCTGTCCCAGCCTATTCCAGAGCAGAGGGGCTCCAGCCCTTGGAGCATCTCCATGGTCTCTTCTGGCCTTGCTCCAGCAGCTCCACGTCCTTGTGCTTTCGTTCCCCAGGGCTGGAGGCAGAATTCCAAGTGAGGTCTCTCCAGAGCAGAGCAGAGCAGAGCAGAGCAAATTAATGTGGATCAACTGCTAAACTTCCAAAGACATTTTCTCTCCCATTTTTCAGCACCGGAGCAGGCAGAGGAGCAGATGAATTTCGTTGCCATCCTCTCTGCCCCTCCTGGAGTCCCCCTGTCCCCTCCTCCAGCATGCCAGTGCTGCCCAGGCAGCCCAGCCCTCCCCAGGGAGCAGCACGTGGCTGTCCCCATCAGCAGGCAAAATGATGACTCACTGAAGGCAGGGATAATTACGGAAGAATATCGCCTTAATTAGGGCAAGCAGAATCGGAAAGGAACATGAAAGTTTAATGTGTGGTGGTTGAATGCTCCGAGTCCACGAGCGGGAGAAAAAATGCCAACAGGAAAGCCAGGTAAAAACCCGGAATGGGCGCTGGAGAAAACCATAAATACAGGGAAAGAAACAGGCTTAGCAAGTACAAATGAAGATGAGGGGATTCTGTAGAACATTTAAGTGTTGTCTGAAATTACAGAATTCTCTAAATGTTATTTCAGCCGATGCAAGCCCCCAGAGCGGTGCTGAGCACACGGGTCAGGGTCTCTGTGCCCTTAATCAACACCTGCCCCTATTGCCCTGCATAAAACAATTATTCATGCCCATCGCAGTATTTAACTCGATAATGAAACCTCTTTCTTTCTTTCTTTCTTTCTTTGATACACTATTATTCTTTTGAGCCAAGGCTGCCTTGCAGACAGACATCCCTGCCATGACATCGATCTGCCAAACACCATTCCAATCCCTGCTGGGCAGGAAAATTTGCCTAATATTAAGAAAAAAGCCCACTTTGCTCACTCTTCGGCATTTTCTTTGCTCTTAGAGAGGTATCATTTGCAGCCAGGGCGCTCTTAATTACAATACTAATAAAATCTGCAATTATTTACAGGTAGGATTTGTACTGTAGGTGTTTTTAATACAGTCTGCTAACTATTTAGCAATAGCTAACATGATTAAATTTTAAATTTAAGTTGCTTTTTAATCTTTAGTTGGATTTGGAAGCTGTTGTCATTGTCTCCAGCACAGCACTCCAAGCAACACACGGGGGAAAAAAAAAGAGCATCAATTGCCTAAAAAATCAATTTCAATTTCAACCAGAGGAATAATTGCAAAGTTGTGTTGAAACAGAGAGTCCTGCAAGGGCAACATCAGGGGCCTGCCATTGCCCTGGGCATTTATTGGATATTTCCTCCCTGAAAGTGTGCCCAGGTGCCCCCAGGTGTGCCTCCAGGTGTGCCCAGGTGCGCCAAGGTGCCCCCAGGTGTGCCCAGATGTGCCTCCAGATGTGCCCAGGTGCATCCAGGTGTGTACAGGTGTGCCCAAAGGTGTGCCCAGGTGTGTCCCCAGATGTGCCCCCAGGTGTGCCCAGATGCCCCCACGTGCACCCAGGTGCCCCCAGGTATGCCCACACGTGTGCCCAGGTGCGCCCATGTGTGCCCAGGTGCCCCCAGGTGTGCCCATGTGTGCCCCCAGGTGCCCCCAAGTGTGCCCAGGTGTCCCCACGTGCAACCAGGTGCCCCCAGGTATGCCCA
>VWZG01008524.1:0-11869 GCA_013396735.1 Grallaria varia
GGGGGGTCAGCAGCGACCACCCTGTGGACCCCCCAGCCGGGACCCTCCCGCTCCCGCCCGTCCCCACTAACGTTTTGTGCAGAGGATTTTGGGGCGGTCCCACTTGCCGGTGCTGTGGCACTTGATGGTGGGCACGTGGCGCTGGGTGAAGCCCTCCTGGCACTGGTAGCGCACGCTGGAGTGGATGTTGTACTTCTCCTTCCTCTTCCCCACCGGGAAGGCGTTTGCCACCTCCGGGGGGGGGCCACACAGCACTGGGGAAGGGGGGGGGGACACAGAGCCCTGTCACACCCCTGTTACCGGGAGGGGACAAGGGGGCATCCTGCCACTGCTACCAGTTCTCTCCAGGAGCCCCCCATCCTCAGGAGAGGACAAGGGGACACGGCCACCGTCACAGGTTCTCTCCAGGAGCCCCCCATCACTGGCAGGGGACAGTGGGACACCCTGCCACCAGCGGTGATGGGTTTAGGAAAGGCTGCCCCACCAGGGTGGCACTGAGGTGTCCCCTGGATTTAATTTGCTAATTAATGGCCTTATTGGGCAGTCATTAACATGCAGGCTGGGGAGGAGCACAAAAGGAGCAGCTGGAGGTTAATAGACCTTCCAAGATAAGGAATGGGAACCTAATGGTGGCAAATTAAACAAATTCAAGTGCTGAGGGAGGAATTGATTGGGACAAAGGAAGGAAAAATGGAGATTTAGGGGGACTGTAGGAGTTTGACCAGGAAAAGGGCTGGAAGAGGTGTGCTGGGGATGAGGAGGCTCCTAGAGAGAGACTGTGGGATGGGGACAGGGATGCTGGGAACTGTGGGAGGGGGGTCTGCAGGATGGGAATGGTGAGCCCTGTGGGGTGGGGACACCAGGGACTGTGGGATGGGGACAGGGATGCGGAGGGCTGCGGGACGGGGATGCCCCGGGGTGGGAGGACAACAAGGTACCTGTGCCTTTCTTGCAGATGTACGGCAGGTTGTAGTTGCAAGGCACGTCGTTCCACTTGCCGATCTCGTGGGACACCAGCACCACGCAGTCCTCGCCACCCGCGAAGAAGTTGTCGGGCTGGTTCTCCCGCCAGTTCTCGTATTGCTGCGGGACGCGGGGGAAGGTGAGACCCCCTGCCCTGCCCCCTGAGTCCCCCCGAGCCCCTCCGAGGGTCTCACCAAGCCGGTGTTGTCGGTCCACTGGAAGTCCTGCTCCACGATCCTGTCATTGAGCCCGATCCAGGTGTTCTCATGCCCGAAGCCTGCGGGGAGAGGCACCGGCGGCTCGCACGGGGAGGGCAGGAGCACCCAGGGGTGCCGTGACCCCCCCACCCACCGTTGATGAAGCCGTGCTCCTCCCGGGAGTGGATGCTGGTGAGGTGACCGGCGCGGCGCCGGCAATCCCGCTCCGCGTCCTCCCAGGAGCGCCGGCGGGAGAAGTAGCGGTAGCAGTGGCCTTGGAACTTGTGCCAGTTGTGGTCACAACCCTCCGTGTCTGCGGGGACATGGGGGACAGTGGGGACAGCGAAGGGGAGCGCTCCCCCCCAACCCGCCTCGGCACCGCGGGGAGGGATGGAGGGAGCGGCTCCTCATCCTGCGGGATTCTCGTGTCCCCTTCCAGCGTCCCCCAAAGCGGCAGGAGCTGGGCAGTGTCCCCATAGTGGTCTCAGCCGCCCGGGGGTGACACGCCCGGGGGGTGTGTGGGGACTTTTGGGGCGGCTCCCCACCTTTCTCGCAGCGGCTGCCGCCGTAGCTGGGCAGGCAGAGGCACACAAAGGAGTTCACCTCGTCGATGCAGGTGCCGCCGTTCTGGCAGGGGCTGGACAGGCAGTCGTCGATGTCTGAGGGGACAGCGGGAGTCGTGGGCACAGGGAGACCCCCCCCTGGCAGCTCCCCACCACCCACCCAGCCCGATGCCCCCTCCAGCGCCAGTAGTAACTGAGGGTGGGGAGGACTTAGAGATGCAGCCCCATTCCCGTGGCCGCTGCTCCGTGCTGTGCCAGGGCAGGGTTTGGGGTGTTCGTGTGCAGGGGCAGGGCTCAGGATGCCCCTGTTTTGGGGGAGGGTTCGGGATGCTCCTGTGCCAGGGCGGGACTCGGGGCGCTCTTGTGCCAGGGCAGGATTCGGGGTGCCGCTGTGCCAGGGCAGGGCTCGGAGGGCTCGGGCACTCACCGATCTCGCAGTTCTCCCCGCTGAACCCGGGGGCGCAGCTGCAGCCACAGACGGTGCCGTTGGCGCGGCAGGTCCCGCCGTGCAGGCAGGGGTTGTTCTGACAGGGGTCCGACGGCGCTGCGGGATGAGAGCCTTGAGCAGGGTGGGGGGCACCGCGGCACCCACCCAGTCACCCACCCCTTCCCTGCTGCCGTGCCACCCGCTCCCGTCTGCTCCATCGGAGTGAAACTGGTTTGGGCAAAAGGAGAGAAAGCCCCCAAAGCCGCGTCTCAAACGCCACGCGGTGGGTCCGCACAGAGCACCCCGCCCGTGAGCCCCTGAGCCCCGGGTGCCCCCAGCACTCCGACCCTGGGCTCACCGTGCCGGCTGGCGTTGCCGGCGCCCACCCAGGCCAGCAGGTCCCGCTCCTCCAGCCCCGGTTCCTCCTCGCCGCTCCCGCTGTCGATATCCAGCAGCGGGGACCCCCCCGCGCCCCCCGGCTCCGCTGTCGTGGATGGCTCAAAGAGCAGCCCCACGCTCGGGGCCTCGGGTGCTTCCGCCACCCACGCGTGGGTGGCAGCGGGTGACGCCTGAAGGCCGCGGGTGGCCGAGCCGAGGGGAGTGGGGGTCTCTTCCCTCTTCGCCTCCCCGGGGGAATCCTCCTGGCCGGGGGATGTTGGAGCATCCTCATGTCTGGGGACACCCGTGGGGCCGGAGATGGGCAGGAGGAGCTGCCCCACCGCCCCCAGCTCTGGCACAGTGCGGGTGGTGGGCTGAGGGGCCGCGGGGGCGAAGCCTGTGGACCGCTCCTCGGCCCCCGGCTCCAGCTCCGTGCTGGCCCCCGGGGTCACCTCGGTGGCCACGGCAGGAGGCGACGGCGAGGGGACGTCCCAGGCCGGGGGGGACGCGGCTGCTTCGCTGCCGGGCTCGGCGGAGCCTTTCCCGACATCCCTGTATCCATCGGGCCGCTCCTGGCCGGGCTCGGCCGGCCCCTGCGGAGCCTCGGTGGGGCCGGGGGTGGCCGGGTGACCCACGGAGGGGACAGTGGGGTGCAGGAAGGTCACCGCTTTCTTCTGCCTCTCCAGCGAGCCCCCACTCGAGACCCCGCTGCTGTCGCCGCTGTCACCGCGGGGCTCGGGACCCCCGGCCACCAGCGGGGCTGGGGGCAGCGGGGGCCACGGCGGAACGGAGCCACCGTCCTCCTGGGGCAGGGTGTCCCCGGAGAAGTCCTCGATGGCATCTGCGGGCGGCCGGGGGGAGTCCCCGCGGGCGCTGGGGACGTGGCGCTGAGCGCCGTCCGTGGGGACGTCCCGGCGGCCGAGAATACCGTGGGGAGTCGCAGAGGCGGGCGGGGATGGGGACGGCATAGGGGGTGTCCCTGCGGGACCCCCGGGATCGCGGGCGCTCCACAATTCCCTCGGTGAATCCCTCGGGACCGGCGCGGTGGCCGGTGCCATCAGCGCTGCAAAAGATGGCACAGCCGTGGGGCCCCCAAAGCTGGCGCGGCACCCGCTGGGACCCCCCGGCAGTTTTTGGGTGTCACTTACCGGGACCGATGTGCTCCTGCACCGCGTTGGGGGACACATCAGGGCCGTCCCACCGGAGGCTCCCAGTGCCGGCGCGGGGTATGCTCCGAGTCTCCACCGCGTTGGCCGCAGCCCCGTTCACCTCCAGGGACACGACTGGCGCCTGGGTGGCCATCCTCTCTGGGTCCCCTGCCACCGCGGGGTCCGCGGATGGCACCGCGGAGTCCCCGGATGGCACCGCGGGGTCCCCGGATGGCACCGCGGGGTCCCCGGATGGCACCGTGGGGTCCCCAGATGGCACCGCGGGGTCCCCAGCTCCCACCGCGGGGTGCCCAGATGGCACCGCGGGGTCCCCGGCTCCCACCGCGGGGTGCCCAGATGGCACCGCGGGGTCCCGGCTCTGCTGCTGGAGCTGAAAGTAGCGCCCATTCAGCCCCGCGTGGCTCTTCCGCGGGGTGTGAGAGCTGGTGGGTGGGGGGCTGGGGGTCTCTGCTGCCATGCTGGGGACTGTGCCCACCCCGGGCGGTGCCGGCGGTGAGCCGGTGACGTGCCCCCGGGCTGGGCTTTGGGAAGGTGGCAGGAAGGTGCCGGGGGGCTCCTCAGGGTCTTCTAGTGCCAGCAGCGCTGGGCTGGCACTGGGCACATCCTGCCAGGAGCTCTCCGGTGCTCGATCCACCACGTTGAGAGCTTCCTCCTCATGGGGCCACGCCAGCGAGGAGGCCGTGCTGGGCTGCGGGGCCGTCCCCTCGCCCGGTGCCCGTGACGGGGCAGCCCCCGGGAGGTCACCGCGCTGCGCCGTTGCCGCGGGGCTGCCGCTCGCCGAGGGCAGCTGCTCCTCCTTCTTCTCCTCTTCCTCCTCCTTCTCCTCCTCCTCCTGCGCCAGCCCCACGGGCCCTGGCTGCGCCGGGAGCTCCTGGTTGTCGCCTGGGGCGTCCCGGGTGTCCCCCGAGGTGCCGAGGTCCTCGCCGTGCTCCACCAGCACGTTGTCGCTGCCCGGCGGGTCGGGCGCGGGTGGCACCAGTGGCTCCTCCGTGTCCCCCTGCCCCGCGGCTGCGGTGACACCGCGGGCATCAGGGGCAGGGCGGGCACCCCAGGTCACGAGTGGGGTCCCGCAGCCCCCTCCTCGACTGTCAGTGCCAAGCACTGCGTCCCCCAGCCTCGCGCCCGTCCAGGGTGGCACACGGAGCTGGGCTCCCTCCCGGCGCCCCTATCCTCATTTATCTCATTAATTCCCCAATTAAATATTCATCCACGGCAATTTTCCCCACCACGCCTGCTGGTTCTCAAGGGAATCCCAGGGCTGGTGAGAGGGTCCGGGAGGGAGCTGGGTGGCATCGTGACCGGCGCCCCTTACCTTTGTAGCAGTAGGCATCGAATTTGGAGGCGGCGGGGGGGAAACCGGTGCGGTTGGGGAACTGGTAGAGGGTCCTGACTCCCGAGGCCTCGCCCCCACACTTCCTGCGGGGCACCCTGATGGGGTAGCGGACGCTGCCATCTGCCAGCCAGCCCGGGTCACACTGGTCCAGCCCCTCCCGCCACGCCAGGTACAGCTGCCCCGTGGTGGCCAGCGATGCCCCCCGGCTCCGGCAGTGCCTGCGGGCCCCCTGCCAGGTGAAGCGCCCTGGCACCGTGGCGTGGAACACCGTCCCTGCAAGAGAGTAGAGGCATTGGGGGCACGGGCACAGAGCACCGCGATGGTCCCCGTGGCTCTGAGATGAGTGGGGTGCCCATCACTTGGGCGCTGTGGCCACACTGTGCCAAGGATGGCACGGAGCGCTGGCATGGCCCCTGCACCCAGCCCTGCAGCCAAAACCCCAGCAGGTGAGGGATGAGTGGGGATGCCTGAGCTCCGGCCGTGCCATGGACGGACATCCCTGGGCACTCAACTGTGTTCTTGCCCATGCCATAGGCACGGAGGGCCCCCCATGAGCCCCCACCCCTCGGCCTCCAGCCCGACACGCAGCCCTTACCTCGCAGCTCCCGGGCGTAGCAATACACGTCGTACAGTTCTCCGGGCTCCCTCCAGCCGTAGCTCCGGACACCGGGGAGGCTGTTGCGGTCCCCGTAGCAGCCAGGCCGGGACAGGGTGATGGGATACCTGTGGAGAGGGATAGAGATGGGATACCTGTGGAGAGGGACAGTGAGGGGATACCTGTGGAGAGGGGAAGTGACGGGATACCCATGCAGAGGGGCAGTGTGAAAGGATGCTTACGCAGAGGGGCTCTGTGATGGGATACCCACACAGAAGGACAGTGTGAGGGGATACCCACGCAGAGGGGCAGTGAAGGGATGCCCACACAGAGGGGCACGGCGGGCGATCGGCTCCACGGGAGGGTCCCGGCAGCCCCCCGTGTCCCGCACTCACCGCACGCTCTGGTCGCCCAGCCAGCCCGCGTCGCAGTTGTCGTAGCCGTCCTCGAAGGCGGCCTGGAGGTGCTGGGGGGAGGCGATGACGGCGGAGTTGTCGCGGCAGGCGCGGCGGGCGGCGGGGAAGGTCAGCGCGTAGCGCTCGCCCGCAGGGCGGTAGTGGAACACAACGCCTGCCAGGGCAGCGGAGGGGTGAGATGGCACGGAGGGCAGGGCTGGCAGGGGGGGCAGAGTGTACACGGGGGACAGGGCTGGCACAGGGTGTATGGGGTGCTGAGCTGGCACGGGGTGCAGGGCTGGCATAGGGTGCAGGGCTGGCATGGTATGCAGTGTGCACACAGAGTGCACAGCTCTATGGGGTGCAGGCTGTACATGGGGTGCACGGCTCTGTGGGGTTCACGGCTCTATGGGGTGCACAGCTCTATGGGGTTCACGGCTCTACGGGGTGCAGGGTGCACACAGAGTGCACATCTCTCCCGGGCCGCACAGCTCACCCACCCGGTACCGCACACCCGGGGGTGCACCGCCCTCCCGTCGCCCGTGCCACCCCTCGGTGCCCCGCTGCCCTCCCGGCCGTGCCAGGGCCCCGCTCACCCGTCACCTCCAGCGGCAGCAGGTCCTGCTCGTCCTCGATGCCCGCCACCACCTGGCAGCGGTACAGCCCCGCATCGCTGGCGCGGGCCCCGCGCAGCTCCAGCGTGGCATTGGAGCGGTCCCGGGGGTACCCGGGCAGCGACGCGCGGCCCTCGAAGGCTTTCACCACCTTCACCGCGTTGTCCTTGGCCACCAGGATGGGCACGTCCTCCCCGCGCCCGCCGGCCGAGCGCACCCGGCTCCATTTGACCCGCGGCGGGTCCGGGGGTTCGTTTGGCCCCAGCGAGGCCGAGGGGTGCAGCAGGAAAAGGCAGGGCAGGACGGCCGGCTCGCCCAGCGCCACCCGCACGGCCCGCGGCTGCACCCTGCTGATGTGGATTGCCTTCCCATCGCCCTGGGTGCCTGCGGGGAGAGGCGCCCGGGTAGCGCGGGGTCCCGCGGGGATCTGCTTCACAGCGGGGGCATCGCAGGGTGCCCCTGAGCCCCCCCGGGGCTGGTGGCTGGAGAACGGCTTTGCCCCGTCAAATCGGCCCCTCGGGGATGAAACCCCGACTCAGATGAGGTCCCCAGTCCACCCTAGATGCCCCCCGTGGGCTCACACCCGCTGCTCTGCACCCACGGGTGCCGCACCGCTCCGTGGGGATTCCGGCACTCCCCATCCCTCACCAACGATTCGGGGCCGCCCGACTGCTGAGGCACTAGCAGAAAAGTCACCCCCGTCCTGGGCTAAGGCATGGCAGGACCATGACTTCCTCCTCCTCCTCCTCCTCCTCCTTCTCCTCCTCCAGCACTAATCCCACCCCAGCCTGTGCAGACTCCCAGCCCCGCCGCCACAAATCCCCCACGTCTCGGTCCCGCCGTGGCCCGGCTGCCCCTGCCCACGGCGAGGTCAAGGGATGCTCCCCGCCGATCCGGGGCCAGCTGGGCACCGGGCACGGCCACTAATCCCCCCGCCTTGGCACCTTCCCGCCCCCCGGCTCCCTGCCCTCCATCGCACCCCCAGGAGGGTTCCAGGGTGGGGGGATCCCAAATCGCGCCGCGCAGGAGAATGCTGCGATGTCCCCGACGGGAGGGGACACGGGGCTGTCACGATCAGAGCCGCGGCAAATCCCCGGGGGACTCGGGGAGGGGCCCGGGGGTGCCGCCAGGGGGATTAAGGATTTAAGGTCTCGCCTGCGGGGATCCCAGCGCGGGGGGGGGTCTCTGGGGGGCTTCTCCCTCCCTAATCCCGCCGGCGGGGAGATGCGGGCGCTCCCAGCCCCCGCGTTATTATTCACCCTCACGGTTTATTCTGCCCGCTAGTTCATTATTTCCCGCTGTTTGACCTCCTCGGTTAATTAGCGGCACTTACCCAGGACGGCGATGGGGAGCAGGGAGAGCCCGAGCAGGACCCAGCAGCTGGCATCGCCCATCGCATGGACCATCCTTGTCCTGCAACCAGAGCAGGGGGGTGAGAGGCCGCCCCTCGCCCGCTCCCGCCTCGTCCGGCGGTGCCATCGGGCCATAAATCGCCCAGCTGGAGCTCCGGGAGCCGCGGGAGGAGCAGGATTAGCCCCACTGAGCAGGAGAGAGTTGGGTTTCACGCTTGGAACGAGGGCGGGATGGGGCCCAAGGAGCACCCACCACCAGCCGGGGTGTCCCCGCGTGTCCCCGCCACCAGTGCCACCCGCGGTGATGGAGCCCCGGTTGTGCCCCAGCATTAACATGCAGCGGGTGCCTCCGGCTGCCCGAGCACAAAGCGGCACTGCCGCGGCCGGAATCTCCCGTCCGTCTGCTCGGCCCTGAGGATTTGCTAAATCATTTGGGCTCAGAGGGAAGTTGGACAGATCACCCGCCCAGCACAGGCACAGCCATCGCCTGGTGCCCACCACTATCGCCTGGCTCACACCACCACCACCCAGTTCCTACCACCGTCATCCAGTTCCTACCACCATCACCAGGTGCCCACCACCACCATCATGGGCACAGAAACAACCATCACCCAGCTCCCACTCCCACCATCTCCTGATGCCCACCATCATTCGGCTGCCACCACAACCATCACCTGGTTCCCACCACCACCATCACCATCACCCAGACCTCACTACATCATAGCCCCACTCAAGCTTTGCTTGGGCACCAAACCAGCCAAGCAGAGGCACCAGGGACACAACCCTCAAACTCTAGATCTCAAACAGGGCCATGCAGGGTCTTGGCACCGCTCAGCCACGAGCCTGAACCAGCCCCCGGGTGCCAGCAGATCCACCGTGGGCTTTGCTGGTTCCCCCGCCCCAGCTCCGACATCGACCCCTGCTCCGTCCCAGACAGCGATCTGGGCAGCACTCGGCCTTTGGGGGGACACGAGGAGCCCTCCATCCCCCTCCCAAGTTCTGCCTCATTCCACCAGTTCCCCCATCCCTGATGCTCCATTTTCCAACCCTTGATTTCTCCTTCTGTCCCTCCTGCGCTTTTATGGGACAAAAATAGAAAGAAAGAGCAAAATGGCGAGAAAAAAGGAGACAACCCCCCCTGCCCCCGTGTTCTGTGCTGGCAAAGGGTCTTTTCGGGGTTGCAAAATCGGGTTTTATCTTATTACTTCTAAAGAAGAAAGCGTCGGCAGCCCCTTCCCTCCCACGGCAGCTCCACGGGGCGTTCTGCCCCCAAATCCACCCGCTGAGAAAAGACGAGGAGCTGCCCCGACCCTGGCCATGGAGGAGAATTACCGGGGCTCGGAGCCGGGAGCAGGCTGTGCCTTTGCCCGGCTACATTTTCCGGGAATTAAACAGTCCCAGGGCAGCCCCGCGACTGCTCCAGGGCACTGACAGTGGCTCCATCATCCCCGAGATGCTCCAGGAGGGAAATCTCCCCGGCAGCGCCAAACTTTTCCCTGTTTTCCGGCTGCAGGGAGAAACAAATGAATTGCTTGGCATGGTCGGGCTCGGGAAGTTCCCGTTCCTCCCACTGAATTGTTAATTCTGATTTTTTGGGGTGTCCTGGAGCTCTCCCAGCACAAACCATCAGCGCCATGTCCTTCTCCCGGACATTCCCAGGGACCTGCTGGGAGATGATGGGAACGAGATGGGGACGGTGGATGATGGAAGGAGACAGTGGGGTCCAGGGAAAAAGGGTGTCCCGGGAGGTGCTCCCACTTGTCCCAGGGCTTCAAACTCCCCTTTTGGGTCTCTTCGCTTTTTGAAAGACTTTTTTGGTCTTTTCCCCCGTTTTCTTTTCCCCATCCCTCTACGCTCCCCCCTCTGCAGCTCCCAGGCGACTTTTTCCATCGAAAGGCAAACAAGGCGATTTCCCACGTGGGACAAAAGCGACGGGATTTCAGTCCTTGCCACCTCCCAACAGCATCCCCGAGATTTTCCTCTTCTCCATCCTCCTCCTCCTCCCTGGCCTATGGAGCTCCCAGCAGAGCATCCCCTATTCCCAGGGGTCACCAGCCCCATTCCTATGCCCAGGATGGCACAGGATGGCACATCACACATCAGGACTACGGGATGGAGAAGGGAGAGACCCCGCAGAGCCGCGTTAACAAGAGGAGTATAAACACTCCTCCGAGCTCTCGGCTGTTTACTCAGAGCCAGGTCCTCGCTGAGCAAACACGCGGCGTTTATTTAAATGTTAAAACACAGAAGTTCCCCTTCGGATTTCCAATCACCAACCAGGCGGCTGCGGAGGCAGGCGGGAGGGATGGGACGGTCCCTGGTCGCACTGGGGACAGCCCGGGCTGGCAGGACCGGGGCGGTGGGTGCTGCCGGGGGCTGGAGAGGGGCAGTGGGTCCTGCCGGGGGCTCGGGGATCACAGGGCTCTGCGGCTCCAGCTGCACGGCCGCCTTCCCTGGCATCAGCATTCCTGCAGGATCTGCTGTCGCAGCAGGAAAGGTGCCGCTGTGGGAAGGGCCGGCCCCGCCAGCAGCACCTTGGGTGAGTGGAAGGGAGTTCAGGTCCCCCCACACCAGGGACAGGACACCCCGCCCCTGCCACCGCCTTGGGGCCACCCAGCTGGCACCGCTGCCCTTGTCACGTTCCCTGAGGCACAGTGGGGCACAGTCCATCCCCCCAGCCCTGCACTGGACCCCCGAGCCTGGTGAGATGCTGAGCCAGTAGAAAGTTTATCCCAAGGTCAGGACAAGTGACACGGGGTTTCTGCCGGTGCCGGAGCCACCACGCGTGGTGTCCCCGCGCGAAAGACCATCCCCGTCGCCCACCTCGTCATTGTGCCCAACCAGGCAGTGCCCTCCCAGCCCCAGCGCCTCGTTAATTATTGAGAACCGTGTCCCTCCCACCTTCTCCCGATCCACTGGCCCACAATCCAGCCCCACCGGTGGGGTAGCCCAGGGCTGGCACGGCCGTGCCCCCGGGGTCAGCCCTGGGTGGATCCTGGATGCCCAGGGCCGGCAGGAGTGGCACCAGCCCCATCCCGCTGGGGCAGGATCCAGCTGGGATCCCCCCACAGTGGAAGGAGCCGTGGGGACGGCCATGTGGGCATCACCATGTCCGGCGGTGACAGCGCGGGGCACAAGGCAACGAGGGTGGCAATGTCGCCACGAGAGCCAGTGGCTGAATTTCTCAGCGGGGGTCTCTCTCTGCAGTCGGGGCGATGTCACGGTGACGTCCTTCGTGACACGTGGCCGGGCCACCCTCGGGGACAGGGAGCGTGTCCCTGTCCCTCAGCGTCCCAGCCCAACCAAGGGACCGGCAGACGAGAGAAATTTAAAATACACCGGTTCAACCCACCCCCCCAAACCCGGGTGAACATTTTCACATCTGTCACTAGCTGTCGCCTCATGAATAATTCATAATCCTCATGAATATGCAAAGCAGGGACTGGTGATTAGCTCGAGCTGAAACACAGCTTAATTCCACCCAGGCCGGTGGGCGCCGGGACCACCCGGCAGGTTTTGGGGGGTCACCTCTCGCTCCAACCTGCCCCGAGCCAAGGGGTGGGCTGGGGGCGGCTGCGGATCCCGGGGTCCCCAAGGAGCAGAGGGAACATTTGGGACAGCCGTGGGAACACGGGCTTGGGACGGGTGGGAGGGGACAGGTGGCACTGCCCACCTACCCGGGCAGCCCGGAGGCGGCCGGACACGGGTGCCCCCACCCTTGGGGATGCCCCATCCCTGAGGGTGCCCTCACCTTCCCCCGGCCAGGACGCAGCCCCTGTGACCTCTGGCGTCCCCACGGGTCACTCCAGTCCCCGGCGCCACCAAGGTGCACGCACAGCATTTCAGTGCCCACACACGCAGCGTGTAGCCCCCCCCACCCCAA
>VWZG01008524.1:14894-26758 GCA_013396735.1 Grallaria varia
AGGGGTTTGGGGTGTCTCCCAAGATGGGAGCCTCTTCCAGCCCTTCTGCTCCCCAAATCCCTCCCGAGCCATACAAGGGGCATCCAACAGCATCTCCTGGCCCCTCAGCACCCCCATACGGCCCCTCCGGGGTGTGCAGGGCTGCAGAGGGGCTGGAAGGTGACAAGGATGGATAAAAGCTTGAAAAATCCCAAACAGCCCCCTCAAAAATGGGCGAGACACTCCAAAGAGCCACGCCACCATAAACGACCCCCCAACTGAGGGAAGGAAACCATCACTGGGGGAAGCTGGGGGGGCTTTTGGAGGGGCGGGGAGGGGGTCACCTTCCCGCCGGTGACAGAAGAATGCCACCCTGTCTCCCACGACTTGGCACCAAATAATATATCCCCCCCTCCTTATTTTCCCCATAGGATGGATCCGTGGAAACCCGAGAGCAAAGTTCTCATTTCCGACTCCATTGTGCCAGACTTTTCGTGGCGTTTCCTGCCTTTTGTGAGCCCCCCCTGCTCCGGCACAATCCCGGCGTTGCCGGCACACAGAGCTCCTCTGTTCCCCTCCTTTATGTGGCTGCAGCTGGCGGCCCCATGGAGGTGCTCGGGCCTGGGGGACAGCAACAGGGGGTAATGTCCCCATGGGGTTTGCCAAGGAGAACTGGGGAGAGGGTCCCAGGGGGTCTGCTGGAACCCCGATGTCCTGGTTTATTCCATGTCCCAGCAGATCCAGCCAGGCCACAGGTCTGAGATCCCGCTCTCCTGCTCTGGAAAGGGCACCCATGGGTGCCCTTTGGGGTTGTTGGAAGGAACCTTCTCAGAGAGGATGAGTGGGCAGGGCAGGGCCGTGGGGTGGGGCTGGCTCTGGAATTCTCACCCTGCTCATGGACAAGTCTGGACACACTTTGGGGGACAAGATGCTCCTGCTGTCTCCTGTCCCACCACAGCAAGACCCACAGCCCAAATCCTTCCTCCGGCCGTTCATCTCCTTAAACTTCACCTGGAAGTGTGATGGCACGGGCAGGTCCATCCCGGAGCCCAGCTGCATCCCAGTGGGAATGTCAGGGCCCCCCCTGCACCCACCTCCCAAGGCCACCCTTCTCGAACAAGCACCAGCGATGCAGCAGCTCCCACCTGACTTCCACCTGGGAAGGGGAGAGCAAAGCCAGAGCCACTCAAAAAGAAGACAAGGAGGGGAAGGAGGGACCCTGGGCACCCACCTGGCCACCTCCCAGGGCACACAGAGCCCCATCTGGGCCCTGGCAGGAGCAGTGTGGTGGCTCTGCCTCTGGCCATGTGTGTGGCAGAGGAGGATGCCGGTTGTGAGTCACCCAGAGCTCTCCTCTCGAGTGGAGATAAATGTCACAACAGCCACCAGCCAGCTCAGCTTGTGGATGGGGATTCCATGGACACCTCTTCACCCCTGCTCCAGCAGCTGCTCCACGCCTGGGAATGCAGCCCAGGACCAGTTTGGAGTCCCAGTGTCCTTCCTCCTGGCTGGTGTCTCCAGTTGGGAGGTGACTTCTTGGGGTGTCATCGCTCCCCCGAGCCCGACTCGGAGCTCCAGCATCCCACCATGGCCAAACCTACACCCGGCGGGAGTGCCAGTTCTGCTGGCACAGAGGGTTGTCCCCATGTCCAGGGTCTTGCCTGGACTGGGGTCCCTTCCACACCCCTGGCATCGTCCTGAGAGCACCCAGCTGCTCCCACGAGGCATCACCATGCCCCTGCTGCTCCCGTGTCCCCAAGGCCACCAGGGACAGGCCCGGTGGCCCCGGGACAGTGGTGGCCGAAGTGACCCCATCCCTCGGTGCCACCCCCTGAGCCCCAGCCCCGGCAGGATGAGCATCAGCAAGGCCCATCAGAGCGCCTTTCGGAGGGAGCCCCAGCGCCGCGTTTCTGCTGAAATCCTGCAGCAGTGTTGCCGTGACGACCCTCCCGCGGTTTCCAGCCAGAGATGTTTTCCTTTGTTGTGACAGGGACACGGGGAGCGGCCCCGGGCGGTTGGGGTGTGATGATGATGATGATGATGCTGGGGGGGCTCCTGCTGCCAAGGGCAGGAAACCAGCAGAGCCCACGGCGGGGGGACCCAGCAGGGCTTCGGCTCCGGAGTGGGACTGGGGGGGATGTCCCCACAGCTCCAGCACTGCCCTGACTTAGCCCCAAACACTTGGGTATTTGTGACCAGGTGGTGACCACCCCCGTGACGCCCACGACAGAGCCAGTTTGGGGCCGGGAGGCTCCCGAGCTGCCCAATTTGGCAACCAGGGCTGCGGCACCGTGACCGGGGTGCTGAGCAGCTCCCACCAGTGCCATCCCATGGGTGCTGAGTGCCAGCTCACCGGGGTGCCAGGGACCCTCCCTGTGCAGAGATGCGCCCTGTAACCCCCCACAGCCACAGCGTGGCCGTGTGCCCCCCATCCTCGAGGGGGCATGGGTGGGGACCCCCGTCCCACGCCCCACGGCGCCGCTTGTTATTCCGCTCAGGTCCACCGGTGGCTAATGAAGCCCGTTCCAGGAGAGCTGCCACATTCATCAGGGCTGCAGCTCATTAACGAGGCCTCTGCCACTGCAGCTGGGGCCGGCGCTCGGGGCACCGGCACAGGGATGGGCAGTGGGTGGACGGACAGGCGGACGGATGGACAGACAAATCCATGGCAGGGAGAACCGGCAGCGGGTCCTGGCCTGGCCGAGATGCTTCTCTGAAGTTGGGCAGGACACCCCAACTGTGGTTCTGCTCCATAGGGCACAGAGTGAACCCCAGCACCCATGAATTCCGTGGGTCTCCCATCCCATCGTCCTGGCTTGTTTCAGCTTTTGGGCAGGGCCAAACCCCATCCGTGGCACCAGCTGGGCACGGCAGCCCAGGGGCTGTGCCAGGGGCTGCAGCATCCTCCCAGGGCTGCAGGGATGCCGCCTTGCCCAGGCCCAACTTCCCTCCGAACCCACCAGCAGGATGCGTTGATTTTATTTTCTGTTGCCATGGCAACTTCCTCCTTCCCTTCCCCCCTTCCTGCAGCCGGACCCAATCCTCACCCTCTGGCAGCACCCACCCTACACCTGGGGCACCTGCTCCTGAGGGACCCCCGGGGTGCCAATGCCACCAGCTCTGTGCCCTCCGCAGTGCCAGTGGGAAGTTTGGGGGGAGCAGGATTGGCACGGGACACGGGGGACACCCACCTTGGCCAGCCCTTCTCTGGCTCCAGCAATAATTAGCAGCAGGGCTGGCAGAATGCTGCGCTGGCTCATTAGCCAGGGCAGTAATTGCGTGTACCCCGGTGTGGGGATACCGAGCAGCATCTCCTGTCGGCAGAGCCAAGCTCATTAAGGGCACATCCCAGCCTCACACCTGCTCGCGCCAATGCGCCACATCTCCGGTACCCTCGGTGTGCCAGGGGGGACACCAGCACCACAACAACCCAGCCTGGAGCCTGGTGCCCTCCACCCCTCTGGAATAAATGCCATTGTGTATCTTAAAACCAGCATTAGAATGAGACAGTTACAATAATTCCATCCTTTATCCACCCCTTTCCAGGGGCTCCCACCCATTGCCACCCCACCCAGCTCCTGCCCAGATGCCACCATGCTGTCATTTAGCATCGGTTACAAATGACACTCGGCTGTGCCAAATCCTGCCCCTCCCAGCGCCCCCCAGGACCTCCCGGCCCCTCTGCCAGGGGGAATTCTTTATTAATAATAAAGGCACATCCCGGGGAACAGGCAAAGCCCTGTGCCGGTGGCGAGGCCCACGCCGCATCCACCGGCAATCCCCGGGGTTTGCACGGATGTGGGATTCAAGCGGCACAAGGAATTAATGGCGAGGGGCACAACGCCCGCTTCTTCTTCGGAAGCAGCTCCCGAGGCCCACGCGCTGGTGCCCACCGCACAAAGGGCACAGGCACCCGCCACACAAAGGGCACCGGCACCCACCGCACAAAGGGCACCTGCACCAGCACCCACCGCAAAAAGGGCACTGGCACCTGCACCTGCTGCACAAAGGGCATTGGCACCACTTCCCGCACCACTGGCACTGTGCCAGCACCCCGGTGGCACCGGGGCTTCGGCTCCAGCCCGGCGACTGTCCTGGCACCAGCGTGCCCATCGGCTCGTGGGTAACGGAGCGCCGGGCTGGCTGGCAGCCGGGAGCCAGCGGCGATGCCAGGCTGGCACAACCCGGCGGGCACGGCCGCGCCAGGCGCGTTCCTCGACAGCCACGACGGTGCTGAGGCTGCAGATGGCCAGGGCCGGAGTGTCCCCGCGGGGCTGGAGGGCTCTGGGATGACAGGGATGGCTCCGGGAGGTGACACGGTGGCACAAAGGCAGAGCTGCGTCCCCGTCCGTCCCCCACCCCCCCGCGCAACGCGCAATTAGCCCCGGGGCAAATGAGGCTCCCGCGGTTTTTGACCCAATTTCTCCGGCGAAACTCGGCAGGGGAAGGAGGAGAGGGAGGAGGAGGAAGGCAGAGCCCGTCACGCGTGTCCTGGTGTGTGTCACGTGTGGGAGTGAGCCCGCTCGGACACACACGTGTGCGCTCACTGACATGTGTATGTGCACAGGCACACTGACACGTGTGTGCTCACTGATGTGTGTGCGTGCTAATACATGTGTGCTCACTGACACGTGTGCGCTCACTGACATGTATGTGCACACTCAGAAACTCGTGTGTGCTCCCCAATACATGTAGCCTCTGACATGTGTGTGCTCCCTGACACGTGTGCATCCCTGAGGGATGCTGGGAGGAGCAGGGATGAAGGGACGAGCAGGGATGAAGGGATACGAGGCTGCGGGGATGGGCAGGCATGAAGGGATACCAGGATGCGGGGATGAAGGGATACCAGGATGCGGGGATGCGCAGGGATGAAGGGATACCAGGATGCAGGGATGAGCAGGGATGAAGGGATACCAGGATGCAGGGATGAGCNGGCAGGCATGAAGGGATACCAGGATGCAGGGATGAAGGGATACGAGGCTGCGGGGATGAGCAGGATTGCTGGGCCGTGTGAGGACTCTGGGATGCGCAGGGACCCAGGCACTCCGGCGGGCAGGTCCCCGCAGGGATTCGGGGTCCCCGCAGCGGGGAGGGCGGAGCGGGGCGGGCAGGGGGAGGTACCGGACACCGGGACCGGGACAGCGGCTCCGCCTCTTCCTGCGGCGGGCGGTGAGTGCGGGGCGGCCCCGCGGGACGGGGTGGGCACGGGGGGCGGCACCCGGGGGGACACGGCGCTGCCGAGGGGCGCCAGTGCTGTCTGGGTGTCCCCAATGCTGTCCCAGGGTCCCCAAGGCTGCTCAGGGGTCCCCAGTGCTGTCCCGGGTGTCCCCAATGCTGTCCCAGGGTCCCCAGTGCTGTCCCGCGTATCCCCAGTGCTGTCCCGCGTATCCCCAGTGCTGTCCGGCTGTCCCCAATACTGTCCCAGGATCCCCAGTGCTGTCCGGGTGTCCGCAGTGCTGTCCCAGGGTCCCCAGTGATGTCCGGCTGTCCCCAATACTGTCCCAGGGTCCCCAAGGCTGCTCAGGGGTCCCCAGTGCTGTCCCAGGGTCCCCAGTACTGCCCAGGTGTCCCCAGTATGGTCCAAGGGTGTCCAAACCTACCCAGGTGTCCCCAATACAATCCAAGGGTCCCCAGTGCTGCCCAGGTGTCCCCAATAGGATCCAAAGTCTCCCACCCTGCCCAGGTGTCCCCCCCTGTCCCCCTCGCTGACCCCTCTCTCCACAGGCGATGCCGGCGCATTCCCTGGTCTGTGCCGACACAACCACGCGGTGAGTGCTGGTCCCTCCTGGGTGTCCCACACTGTCCCCTCCTCACAGGGTCTCACGTGCCAACGCTGCTGTCCCCACCGTGCCCCGGGGGCGGTGGCACCTGTCCCCGCAGGGTGAGCTCCGTGCTGAACCGGGATGTGAAGCAGTTTGGGAAGAATCACATGTTTGACTCAAGTGAGGAGACGTGTTGGAACTCGGACCAGGTGTGGGGACAGGCACAGGGATGGGAGCCAGAGGGGTCCAGAGGGGTGGCACGGGAGCCAGAGGGGTGGCACAGGAGCCAGAGGGGTTCAGAGGGGTGGCACAGGAGCCAGAGGGGTCCAGAGGGGTGGCACGGGAGCCAGAGGGGTGGAGGAGGAGTCAGAGGAGTGGCACAGGAGCCCTGCTCTGCCCCCGGTGACAATGTCATTCCTACCCCCAGGGCATATGCCAGTGGGTCACCCTGGATTTCCCCCACCCTGTCAAGGTCTCGCAGCTCCACATCCAGTTCCAGGGGGGATTCTCCAGCCGGCTGTGCACACTGGAAGGTGAGGTTTGGTGGCATGGGGGTCCCTCTGCCTCAGTTTCCACACCCCTGAGTCCCGCAGGGGTGGGAGCGACCCCCAGAGGGATTTGTTGGCCATTCCAAAAGCCCAGGAGGGGCCGTGGGCTGGAGCAGCTCCCTGGGTGGGTAGTGAGGAGCTGGAGGTCACCGGGTGCTGATCCATTGGATGCAGGGAGGATTTTGGGACAGGCACCTGAACCTCCACCCTCACCCTCCACAGGCTGCAGAGCAGGTGAGGAGCTGGTGAAGATATCGGAGCTGTACCCCCAGGACAGCCATGCCATGCAAATATCCTTTGCCACCTCTGGGCTGGGTCCAACCCCTTTTGGGGGGTGGGTCAGAGCCCCCCACCCTGAGGCTGTGGAGGGGCAGGAGGGGGGGCAAGGGCACAGCTGGGCTTTAAACACCTGGGAACCAGAGCTGGAGCACCCAGGGGGTGAACCCCCAGTTATGCCCCCTCGGAGCAGGTCTCCCACTGCCTGTTTTATTCCTTGATGGATCCTGCAGAGATTCCAGGTGGAGGAGACGGTGCTGGATAAGCTGAAGATCACCTTTGAGAGCAGCACGGACTTCTTTGGGAGGATTGTGGTGTATCACCTTGGGGTGCTGGGGGAGAGGCTGTAGGATGAGTGGGGGGCTGCCCCCACCCCGGGGGGCTCAGAAAACCTGCCCCAGGTGCCCCCCGAGGCGCTGAGAGGGAACGCCTGTGCCACGGGATGGCAGTGACAAAGGGACACTGGTGAAGGGACCCACGCAGGGTCCCCTTGGCGGGACTGGGGTGTGTAACCAGATGAATAAATGGTGTCCCTGCTCCCTCCCGGCTGCTCCTTGGGAAGGGGCACCCCAGGATTGAGCCCTGTGGGGCTTGGCACATGCATGGCTTGAGCAGGGGAGAGAAGTGGTGTCCCCTCGGGCTGTCTGTCACCTCTGCTGGCCACCCTTGAACTCCTGCCCGGGCTGGCAGTGTGCCAGGGCTGTGCCACATTCCCGGCTGCCAGAGTGAGGATTCCTACAGGATTGTCCTCCTTCCTATGCCTACTTCTCCAGCTGAGTGCAGGGAAGGCTTGGCAGGTTTCTGGCAGTTTCCCTCTTCAGAGACAGCTCTGGAGAGGATAGCAGGGTGTCCAGGGGGTGTTGGCCCAGTTACCCTTGTGGTTGCCCAGTAACTGTGCCTGGGAACAAGAGCTGGGACAGGTCAAGGCGATGGGCAGGGCTCCACATGGCTGCTTTAGAGTTTAATTCCAAAAATGTCATACTGGAACACACGGCACAGCCGAGCCTGGAGAGGGGAGAAATGCAGCTGCCCTGAGGAATGAGTGGGACTGTGAGGGACTGCAGCTGTGCCACCCCTGGGAGAGATCCACAGAGGGCAGGCATTCCCAGGTTCCTTCTTGCCTGAAGCTTCGTGCCATGGCCCATTTTTGTGGTCCCAGAGCAGAGCTTGGGCTGCAACCCTGTGTCAATCCAGTCCCTTGTTCTGGAACAGCTTCAGGATGTGGTTCTCAATAACCTGTTGGACTAAAGGAGGGAGAGAAGTGGAACCCAGAGAGGCCAAGCCTGCAAGGATCCACTGGTGCTGTGGGAAGGAACTGGACACCCTTTTGCTCCCCCAGGGGCCTGTCCCCACCTCCCCAGTTCCAGCCCTATTCCCAGCACAGGTCTGCTTGGGAAGAGAAGCCCAAGAAGTTGATTTCCCTGCATGGCAGAGCTGTGGTGGGAGGTCAAAGAAAGCCCCAGGCAGCCCCGGAAGCTGGGAATTGTCCAGAGACCTTCCAGGGGAGAAAGGGGAGAGGCCACTTGCCTTTCTTGTGTCCCAGGGCCACGGCCAGATCCATGGGGGTGTATCCGGAATCCGCCTCCTCCGTCAGGTCAGCGCCGTGAGCTGCAAGTGGGCATCAGGGCAGGGGGTGGCACCGGGAAAGGGGACCCCTGAAAGCTGCCCCTGTGCCCCCCAGGGGTGTCCTCTTCCCGAGGTGGAAGAGCAGCAATTCCAGGTGCAGGGGTTCCCCTTACCCAGCAGGGCCTCCACACACTTGACGTGGTTCCCACGCACGGCGTAGAGCAGGGGGGTGCCACCGTTCTAGGGACAGGCATTCCAGTCATTCCCGAGCTCCCACAGCTCCTGCTCCTCCCACAGCAGGAGATCCCCCACCCCCTGGGATCCCCCTGCCAGTTCCAGGCTGGGATCCCCCTTCTGCCCTTTCCCAGCTTTGGGCTGGGACCCACTGGGACCCTCTTACACCTTCTCCCAGTTCTGGGTTGGGACTTACTGGGATCTCCCCGCTGCCCTCTCCCAGCTCCAGGCTGGGGCCTACTGGGATCTCCACTCCACCCTCTCCCAGCTCCAGGCTGGGATCCCCCTCTCACCCTCTCTCAGTTCCAACTGAAACTCACTGGGATCCCCCCTCCACCCTCTCCCAACTCCGTGCTGGCTGTTTCCTCCCAGAGCAGCTCTGTGCAGGTTTTCTTGGTGTCCCTGGCCTGTGCTGGTGTCCCTGTGCTGGTGGCACTCACCCAGTCGTAGATGTTGATGTCCACATTCCTCTCCAGCAGCAAGGTGACAATGTCTGTGTATCCTCCCATGCTGGCCAGGGACAGGGCACTCTCCCTCTCCTTGGCCAGGGCGTGGGGATCAGCTCCCTGGGAATTACATGGGTGTTGGTCCCAAGAGGTGACAGAGCCCTGGGATACCCTGGGCTCATCCTGGAGCCATGTTCCTGCAGGGAACTGGTTCACACCTTCCCAGTGAACCAAAAAAGCCTTCCTGACCAAAATCCTTACTGGGCATGTTTTAATCATCATCAAACATCTCATGTGAGGCCTTAAAAGCCCTTCTCCAAGTGTCCTGCTGGATCCTGTTATTTTTTCCCATCACCAGGACCAGTGTCCCTGGCCTGTGTGGATCCCTGTGCAGTACCCACTCTCCATCCTGTACTGATTTCCATGGAAAACCTCCCTGTCCTCTAAGCCCTACCAGCCCCAACCCCTCCTGGACTTCACTAGACCCTTTATGGATGGATCCCCTCGTTTATTTGGGTTCTCTTTGTCTCTCTGCTCCTGCGTTGCAGTTTTGCTGCCAATACAGGAAAAGAGCTTGGTCAGCGTGTTTCCTAAATCCTTGGACACACCTGGATGTGGGACTGAGCTTTGGGGAGCAGCTCCATCCAGGGTGCAGGATGGCGTTCCTGCTCCCCCTGGCTGCCAACCCAGCGCTCCAGGACGATGCAGCAGTGAGTCCATGAACTGCCACAGCTCCTCCACGAGCACATCTGCTGGCAGATTGCAGGGCCCCAGCGATAGAACTGATCTCAAATCAGCAATAAGCAGATATTTAATTACAAACAGTTATTGCTGCTGGCTGAGCTCACAGCCCAGGCGGGATCCAACAGCTCTGCCAACATGTCCTCTTTGAAGGCATGGCAAAGACTGGCCGAGGAGATCCCAGGATGGTGCTGGACAATTTGGGAGCCATTGGGATTGAAGATGGAGGTGTCCCGTTCTCCAGGTGCTGCCTCAGGGTGGCCTTACCCACTCCAGCAGGTGCCGCACCGTCTCGATCTCACCGAAGGCTGCGGCCCAGATCAGGGGGGTGAAACCTCTCTCATCGGGTTTGTTCACCAAGTTCTCCCCTGCACAGACACGGGGCAGACAGATGGGAAGAGTGAAGCCCCCTCTGCTGCCTGTCCTCCCAGGGAACCCACCAAAACCACCCTAACTGGCTTGTTAGTGGTTGGAGCTGATCTTCGAGGTCGTTTCCAACCTTAATGATTCTATGACTGCATGAAAACTAAGCTGAGGGTGTGAGGATCACCAGCTGTGAGCTGCCAGGACCTGGCAGGACCTGGGGGGACAGAGAGCCACGTACCTTTCCGAAGGTGCTCCTTCAGCTGGATGAGCTCCCCTTGGGCAGCAAGCTGGTGGATGGACAGTGCTGGGGGAGGGAAAGGATTCACCCATCAGGACACAGAGGGGTCCCCCCGTGTCCTGCTGTCCCTCTGTCCCCTCCACACCCCGTGTGACACTCTGCCTGGTGGCACTCACTGTCCAGTGTGGCTGGGAGGGCTGAGACCTCATTGCCTCGTTGCCTGTTCGTCAGCGTGTTGGAGTGTTTCAGGGGGAAACCTGTTACAGGGAGAGGAGAGAGGTTTAATTCTCTATTTATTATTCTCTATTCATTTAGGTTTTATTCTCTGTCCTTATTCCCTGTGCACAGGGAGGAGCCACTTCATGGGAGCTCAGGCCTTACCCGAAGCTGTCCCCTGGCAAAAAGGGAGCCCTGCAAGAAACAGGGATTAATCCCTTGCAAGGAAAAAGTCTGGAGAATGAGGTTTGACCCGTGCACAGGGAGATAAACCAGCCCCAGGAGCTGCCTGAGGAGGGACAGGGTCCATCCAGGGGGAAGCAAGGACATGGAATTAAGGGCATAAATGCATGCGATATTACACACGTGCACTCAGTATTTCCTGTCCTCGAAAGTCTCCACTTGGAAATCTCAACGTGTTTTCAACCAGTGATTCACAGGTTAATTAGCAAAGTCTCTAGGAGGGTTTCTCATCTCCAGTTCCACCGCGTGGAGCTGCAGCGACCTCTCCCTGCTGGCACGAGGAACTGGCGCTGGAATTGGCTTTGGGAGGGACTGGCACCCCTGGGGAACTCTGCAACACTCACCATCCAGCGCCGGGGGCTCGGGGCTGCTCCGGGGCTCCACCGAGGGGTTCCTGAGAGTCTCAGCTCCACCTGCAAACCAGGGCGGGGGGCTCAGGGGGCCCACAGTGGGCTCCACACGCCTGTGGATGCGTGGGATGGGGACGGGCACATGGCGGGGGGGGATCGTTGGGCAGGGAAAGGGGGTCGGAGTGATGGTGCTGCTGCTGCTGCATCCCATCCAGCTCAGGATATTCCCGTGGGATCTGGGACAGGAGGTGCTGGGAACAGGGCTGGATGTTTGCTCCCTGGGACATCTCCCAGCACTGTCGTGGTTGCTCTCAGCCCTATAAAACAACTCCCTGGAGCTGCAGGGAGATTCCCTGCCTGCTCACTGCAGCTCCAGCCCCCTCGGGAGGGGCAGGCACCGACCTCTGCTCTGTGGGGACCAGGGACAGGATCCCAGGGAATGGCTGGAGCTGTGCCAGGGAGGTTGGGATGGATCTCAGGGAAAGGCTCTTTCCCCAGAGGGTGGCCAGGGCAGTGGGCACGGCCCCAAGGCTGCCAGAGCTCTGGGAGCCTTTGGATGACCCTCTGGGGCACAGGGGGCGACTCTTGGAGTGTCCTGTGTGGGGTCAGGAGTTGGGCTCGAGGACCCGGGTGGGTCCCTCCTGACTGGGCACATCCTGGGATTCCGTGACCCCACTGCAGGGCAGGGGGCACCTTGATCCCATAAATCCGGGGTGGAGGGGCGCAGGAGCCCGGATCCACCCCCCCAGCCCTGTCACCCCCAGACTCACCGTCCCCACACTCCATGGCCTGGCACCGGGGCAGGGATGGGACCCCTCCGTCCTCCTCGGCTCCGTCCTCGCCCCGTCCCCCCCCGAGTTTCACCCTTTTCCTTGGGGTCCCCGTGGCTCGGGGGGGTG
>VWZG01008524.1:26799-38264 GCA_013396735.1 Grallaria varia
GGGGGGGAAATGGAGGGAAAGTGGGAAAAGAGGGGGATGCGGGGCGGGGGAAACGAGAAAGGGAAAAGCGGGACGAAAGAGGGTGGAAAAGGGGGGATACACGGGGGGACCCGCGGAACAGAAACCCCGAGCACCGAGTGCTGACGACCCCCTGTCCCCCCAGTCCCCACAGCCCTCACCGTGTCCCCGAAGGCTCCGGGCCCGTCCCTGTCCCAGTCCCTGTCCCCGGCCCCGGCCCGGGTGGGCCCGGCCCGGCTCCGCCCGCCCCCCGTGACGGGCAGGGCGGCCATGAGGCCCTTAAAGCGCCAACGGTGGCCGCCACGGGCCCCCCCCTGGCCCGGGGGACACCCTGGGGACACTTTGTCCCCCCCCGGGGTGGGTGTTTCCAGGGTGGGGGGCACATCCCGGGGGGAAGGGGGACCCCCAGCCCGGCCCCGGCGCGGCGGCGGAACGGTGTGTGCGGGCCGCTGTTTCCGGCCGGCGCTGTTTTCGCCCCGAGAGCGCCGCGGGGAAGGTTTTCGAGGGGGGCCACAACGCCGGCGGAAGCGGAAGTGGTGGCGCGCGGGGATGGAGGAGCCCGAGATGCAGCTGAAGGTGAAGAAAGGTGGGAACGGGCCGGGAACGGCTCAGGGGGGCCCAGAACCCGCGGGGATGTGCCCGGGGGGTTTTCGCGGCTGTTATTTGTCAGGTCGTGACAGGACACTGCGTGTCACGACAGGCCCCCCCCGCCCCATGTCGCGACAGAGCCGCGCCGCGCCAGCGGAAGTCGCGACAGGGCCTTGAGGCCCCTGAGAAGGGGAAAAAGAGCGGCGAAAAGCGGCTGCGACAGCGCGGGGGATAACGGGCAGCGCGGGGTAGTCGCGATGGATGTTATTGTAACTATACATTACAATTATATATTATCCTATATTATCCATTAATACTGCAATACATTCCAACATAACAACATTAAGATCGTAATGGTGTTTTGCTCTGACCTCTTTGCGGTGTCAGCGCCGTGCCCGGGGAGTCCTTCCCGAGCCCCCGGCGCTCCTGTTTTCCCCTAATCCCGCCATTTTTTCCTTAATCCCATCCTTTTCCTGCAGTCACGGACAAGTTCACGGAGAGCCTCTACGTGCTGGCCAACGAGCCGTCCGTGGCCCTGTTCCGGCTGCAGGAGCACGTCCGGCGCTCGCTGCCCGAGCTCGCCCAGCACAAGGTCAGTCCCCACAATCCTGGGATCTGGGACCACCACCTTTGGGATGGGAATACCGGGAATGCCAGGACCCGCGGGAGGAGCGAGCCCAGCTCGGGAGGGGTTGCCAGTCAGAGTTTATTAAAAAGATCACGATAAACACAGTGATACAGAGAAAAGTGTTTTTACCCCCAAACCGGGTGTCTGAGCAGCCCCCCGGGGCACCAACAGAGCAGTGCCCATCAGCCCCTGAGGGCAGAGGAACAGGGAGGGTGATGGGCAGAGTCCCATCGAGGTTCTGCTCCCCCTCTGCATCCCACAGGTGGTCCCACAAGTCCCAGACCCCGAGGATTTGGATCTGGTTCAGGTGGGAACGCCCAGGAGCTCCCCCAGGGTGGGGAGTTCCACAAGGGGTGATTTAACTCTGTGAGCCGTGGGATATTTTGGGACCTTTGATGGTCCAGCTGCCTGTTGTGCCGGTCCCTGCTGGCCCAGGAGCAGAGGTGACCCCTCAGGTTGGGGTGGAGGTGCTGATGCCCCCCTGGCACAGCCGAGTCGTTGGTGTGAGCACAGAAACACCCCCCTGTCTCCCAGGGCTCTTTAACACCCACCCTGCCCCCTGAGGTGCCAGCTGTGCCCTGGGCAGCTGCTGCCAACGATGAATTGACTCAAAGAAATTCACTCATCATCGGGGCTGATCAATGTTGAGTCGCATTCCTTTTTATTCAGCACTGGGGATAATCCTCTATAAGTGCTTCCAATGGAATTCCAAAAGCAAACCCCTTCTATTTCCAAAGGTCATTGCACATTCCCATTACCCACCTTCCCACACCTCCTCTCTACAGAATTCCTTTGGTTTTACTCCATACAAATCCTTTGTATGATGCATCCTTGGGATGAATTGCCTCCCAGCCCAGAATGCTGGTTGGTCACTTGTGTGTTTGAAGAGACACATCCCATTTAATTGCAAAAGTTCTGTTCTTTTCCCACACCATCTTTACTATCCCTTATCTATGAGCTCGAAAATTCTCAGGAAATTAAGCAAAAATGCTTAATTAAAGTATACACTGGCCAAAAATAATTCTACATTAGTTCTTTAATAGCAATTATCTATTAGTGTTTATTGAAATTTTAAAAATTAAAACCTTAAAGAGAGAAAACTTCCCCGTACTAATCAATCCAGGTTTAATTGGGAATGGACATTCCATATCAAAGACTGAACAGGAGGAAGGGAATCCACCCTGTGAGGATTGAAGGGGAAAAGGGAGATTGCAAATACAACAACACACTTGAGGCAAAAAACTTGGGATGCCCAGGCACAGTCTGTGTTCCTACACCTGGAGAGGAATTAAAAGGGCACCACACAGAGGGATTCTTATTCCCTACATAAAATAAGGAGGAGGGAAGGGAAGGGAGGGGAGGACCACGTGAGGCAGAGCAGGATAATGAATTGCCTCTCCCAGCTGTGCTCCTGCTTTCCTCCGGAGCACTTTAATGCCAGCCCTGTCCTTCTCCCTGCTCTGCCAGTCAGGATTCATTAGGAATGATGCCTCTGGAATGGATTCCTGCCTCATGTCTATGCTAATGCACTGTCAGGCCCCATTTTTCACCTTTGCTTTACAAGCCCTGCTTCCCAAATTAACCTGGATTGTGACACTGGATTATTCAATTATTTATTAAGGTTTGCCATAAGTGCCTGCAAGCAGGGGGAGGGATCTGGAGATGCCAAGGGGATTGGGTTGGACAGGGCTGGGATGTCATTCCTCAGCTGGCACTTCCTTGCTTTTTAATCAGGACAGTCCCAGTTTTCAGGGAATGTGCCCTGAACAAAAAGAAATTGAGGGAATTGTTTCCATCTCTGCACAGAGATGAGGGGCAGTGCTGATAGAGTGAAGGGTTCTGGGTGTTATCCCAGGATTATGCTGGGCTGGATCCCTGGAAAATCTTTGATTCCTTCATTCCTGCACCAGGGTCGGGGCAACCCCCTGGATCAATCCAGCCTGGGGGATGAAGGGATGGAGTGCAGTCCTGGGGGATGAAGGGATGGAGAGCAATCCCGGGGGATGAAGGGGTGGAGAGCAATCCCGGGGGATGAAGGGATGGAGAGCAGTCCTGGGGGATGAAGGGATGGAGAGCCGTCCTGGGGGATGAAGGGGTGGAGAGCAATCCTGGGGGATGAAGGGATGGAAGTCGCTGCAGGAGATTCCCTGGCTCTGAAGCAGCTCCCAACATGTTCCCAGTGGCATGACCAGAATCTGGGATTAGCGCAGGCTCTGTGGGGCAGCCAACCCTCTCCTACAAAGAATTCCACCCCTCCATCCGAGCCTGGCATGTGGAGGCTTGTTCCCTTTGTATTCCAAGTGCTCCAAATTCCTGCTGCCGGCCATGCTTTGACCAGCAGGAAGGCTTTTGGACAAAGTCCAAGCTCCTTCCCAACCTTCTCCACTCACAGAGGCCTTTGGATTTCCTCTAGTGGGTGACTATTCCAGCCTGGATAATAGCCTGGAGAATGTGCTCCTGGGAGAACAGAGAGTGCCCAAAAACTCCTTCAGGACTTTGGGAATCATTATCCATGGCGCTGCACCCCTGGATACAGCTGTGATTCCTGAATTTGTCTAGGTTTCCCTTTCCTTGGAGCTGTGGGGTACAATTCCATCCCGTGCCAGGACTGGCTGGGTGCAGAGCTGAGTCTGTGTGAGGTTTGCAGGGTTCATTCCAGTCAGAAAAGGAAGGAGATGGTGCTGCCTCCTGCTTGGGATCAGACTCTGGAGCTTCAGAGCAAACTGGGACGTTCGTGGCTGTGAAAACATCTCAGTGGCAAATCTGATGAAACCAGAACTTTGAGTGCTGTGAAAACTTTGCCCTCCGTTTTTTTTAGGAGGGACTAAGGACTGAACTCCGCAGGAGTTGGGATCACACACCCTGGATAATCCCAGTGGCCGGTGGGAAACGTTGGGAACTGGGCTCAGCACAGTGCCTGGTTGCTCACACCCTACCTGATAGTGACTCTCAGCTGGCTAAAACGTCCCAAAACAAAGGGAATTTTGTCAGAATATCCAAATTATTGCCCCAAACTGCCCTTCCCAAAATACACGGAGTAAATCTTTATTTCCAGCGCAGCACATCAGAGGCTGGAGGTGGAATCCACAATCTAGTTCTGAGCTGGAAGCAGCCAGAGGAGCTCTTTTTTGGGAAGGGCTGGCGGGGCTGTGGGCAGTGCCAGCCTAACCCTTCTCTCCCCTGTTGCAGTCTGACATGCAGAGCTGGGAGGAGCAGAGCCAGGGAGCCATTTACACCGTGGAATACGCTTGCAGGTACCTGCTCGGGAGGGCTCCGCTCACACCTGGGGCTGCCGGGGTGCAACCAAAGCTGAATCCACCTCATGGATCTATCCCTGGAGCATCCAGGGAGGGAGGATGAGCAGGGCGGGGGTGTGAAACATAACCAGGAATTTTGGGGCTCCTGGTGTGTCAGCTCTTCCCAACCTCCCCACGGTAAATCCGCCCACCAGGTGTGAAGATGCTCCAACTGAGATCTGCTCTCAACAATCCTCTCCCCCTCAAGGAGGGAGGGAAGGAGGTAACTTGAAACCTTTGGAAATCCCACCCCTCTGTCCCTCCATCCCCCTTTTTTCCCCCTCTCCCAGTGCCATCAAGAACATGACTGACAGCACCGTGTACTTCAAGAGCATCGACAGCCTCCTCAAACACGCCATAGCCATGAAGGACCAGCTCAACGCTACCCAGGGCAAAAGGTATCCAGGGAAAAGGGCATTCCAGAGCCTGGAAGAGGCTTTGGGCATGCAAGAACCCAGTGCAAATATTCCAGTTACCTCAGTGATATTATTGCGTTCTGCTTTCCTTGTGTTCACTGGGAAGTGAATAATCCCGTTTGCAAAAGGATAAGTGGGAAATAATTGATGCCCCCCTTTGAAAAGGGAGGTTTGGTTGTATCATGTGTGAGGTGATGCCACGGAGGTGGTGAGAGGTTGGTTTGGGGCTGGTTTCTGTCACGGTTGTGGCTCTTTTTGGGGGCAGAATCCCTCGGAAATAAGTGGCAGCAGAAGGAATGATGCATTTCTGTGTTTGCAGTTGAACTGCAGCTACTAAAATACCTCGTAACAGATTGACTCTGGTGTATTTGCCTCTCCTGAGAACAGTGGAGCGTGACTGGGTAGGAGGGAGAAAATTCCCAAATCCCTGACAAAACCTTCCCCAGCAAACAGAGCCCCTCTGTCCCTGCAGGATGACCAGAACATTCCTGGGTCAGGATCCATGTTTTCCCTGTTCCTGTAGGGCACCCAGAGCGTTTTTAGTGGATTTTTTGGGGGGTGTGGGTGAAGAGGGGGCTGTAACACCCCTAGCGGCTGCTGTCTGAGAGGTGTCCTTGTCCCAGCTGGCCCCCTGGAAACACCAGGAGAATTTTATTGGGAGGAACCCCTGATTTTTCCCACTTTCTGGTCACTGGTGCCCTGCTGGACGTGACTCTCTCTCTCTCCCTCTCTTTACAGCACTGTTGCCCCACAAGCCAAGAACCCTCAAGCCAGTTCCTGATTCCCTCCAGACTGACCATCCTCTGCTGCCTTTTCCAGCCCAGCCCTGCTCTCTGACTTCAGGAAGGAGTGAGAAACCACCTGCCCGACCTGTGGAGCTGCACAGGCAGAAGCCTCTCCGTTCCCAGGAAAAAAAAAGGTGCTGCACCTGAGTGGGAAAAATCCTGCCTTTTGAGAGGTGCTTTGGGGAGCACTTGAGTCCCTTTCCACAGCACCTGCAATGAGGGAAACAGGGAGGTTGTGTTTGTCCTTTCCAGTTCTTTCTCTACCTCTTGGCCACAGAAATATCCCAGAAAACTAAAAAAAACCCAACAAATTAGGTCTTGCTTTCAGTATTTTGGAGATGGTTGTGGAGAGACGTAATGTGGGCGCACTCCAGCTTTGTTCAGCAGGATCTCTGCAAGGGGAGCTTTTCATGTGCGTGCCAGGGAGTTGCTGAATTGGGTTGTAATGAGAACAATAATAAAAGGGGAAAAAAAAGACAAACACAAACCCCCCCAGTTCTGTTTGAAACCTTCCCCTGGGGCTGGGGGAGATCCTGTAGCTCACAGGCTCCATGTGTTTCAAAGGGCACAGAGCAAAACAGTGCAGAGCTGGAGACTTTCGAGTGAGAAAAGGGACCGTCCTGTTCTTTAAAACCCAACAAAAAAGGGCTTTTTCTAAATCCCCTGTCAAGCAGTGGGAAGCAAAGCCATGCTCACAGCACAAACCCTCCCTGTGCCACCCCAAATGCCCTCTGTGCCACCACAAACCCACTCTGTGCAGCCTCACTTGCTCCTCCGTCCCCTCCCTCTGTTCCAAACCCCAAGCCCTGCTCTGTTGGCACAGAGACAAGGATGAGGATGAGGATGGAGGAGGAAGGAGGCAGGGGAAGGGCAGGGAGGTCCAACCAACTGGACATACCCACTGGGATCTGCTGGAGAAGGAAGGAGGTTCAATCTTCTCATGGACCAGCTCCACTTGCTGCTCCTCACCCCCACATTCCACATCCTTTCCTGCAGCTGGAAGACCACAAGGGGTCCCTGGATGTGTCCCTACCATGCCAGGAGGGCCTGGGGGCTTTTGACTTCGAGCAGAGCTGGTGTTTTTTCAGCCAAAGAAGCAAAACCACGAGGCAGGAGGGTGGAGAAGCAGCTTCATGAGCCACGACCTGTGGCAGCCCCAGATGGAAGTGCAAATTCCAGACCTGGTGGCTTCAGCTCCCTTGGGATGAGACTGGATGAGAAGGTCCCACGTCCCCTCACACCAGCGTGGAGTCCTTGCCTGAGGCTCCAGCTTTTCGTGCCATGACATTCCCCATCTCCTGCGTGATGATGTTCCAGGCCTTTCCCTGTGCCTGCAGCAGCCCGGACTCCACGGACAGCGTCCTGTGCATGCGGGGCAGGTCGGAGCCCTCCCTGTGCCAGCAGAGCCCGGGGCTGCCCGAGGGGCTCCGGTCGCTGCTGCCCGCAGAGCCCAGCTGGGATTTGTGCTCCAGGAAAGCGGGGAAGGAAAATTCCCGGTGGATCTCGGGGCGGGGCAGCGGCACAGCCACGCTTTTGTTGAGGTCGCCAGGGGAGGATTCGCCCTGCTGGGCTGAGTCGTTCTCGTAGAGGCTTTGAGAGGGCTCTGGGTGGCTGTGCTGGGACACCCGGGACGCCTGGAGAAGGGTGTGGGTCACCGTGATGAGCAGGACCAGGATTCCAGAGGAGAGGATACAGGCACCAGGAATTCCAGCCCTCAGCCCCAACACCAGCACCATGTAGATGGCGAGAGCTGGAAGGGAAGGTGGGCACAGAGCGCCTTGAGGAGCCAGAATGACCCAAGGGATGCTTTTGCAGAGTCATGGAAGTTGGGAAAGAGCTCCAGGATTGAGTCCAGCCTGTGCCCGATGCCCGCCTTGGCACTGAGTACCATGGCCAGTCCTTCCTTGGACACCTCCAGGAGTGGGGACTCCAAACCTCCCTGGGCAGCCCCTTGCAATGCCTGACCACCCTTTCCAGGAGGAAATTGTTCCCAATATCCCACCTGCCCCTCCCCTGGCACAGCCTGAGGCCGTTCCCTCTCCTGTCCCTGTTCTATGGGAGCTGAGCCCAACCCTCCACAGCTTCCCCCTCCTGATTTGGAGTTGCAGAGCCAGAAGGTCCCCCCTGAGTCTCCTTTTCTCCAGGCTGAGCCCCCCCAGCTCCCTCATCCCCTCCTGGTGCTCCAGCCCCTTCCCCAGCTCTGTTCCTACCTCTAGACATGCTCCAGCCCCTGGGTGAGCTCTGGGCACCCAGAATGGGAAGTTCCCTCTCCGGGAATGAGCTGGCAAAGCCATTTGCAAACCAAAGCCAGGGCTGAAGCAGGGGCTGGGCTGGGAGGGCAGGGTCCCTGCTGGGCTGTGCTGGAGGGGGACGAGCCCTTGCCTGTGAGGTAGAAGGAGATCCCGCAGCAGAAGAGGCCGATGGCAGCGTGACGGACCTTCCTGTTGTCCAGGAGGAACCACTCAGCCCTGCAAAACAGGGCACGGAAACGCTGGGTAGGCTCCTGGCCCTGGTCTGAGCACAGGGGAAATGCTGCTGGCTTGAAGTTCCGGGCGAAACTGAAACCATGGGTTTGCATAGAGAAGGGGTTCAGGGTGAGGTTGCACCCCAAGGACCTGCTGAACTTGGGGTGCCCTCATGTTGAACACCTCAGGCCTGTGTTCTTCCCACTCTGGAATAAAAGATTTGGAGCTCGCTTGGAATTTTAAACTTTTCCAGTCTGCCTCCTGTGCCTTCAAAACCAGATGGGGATGATTTCAGGGGAAACAAACATCTGGAGGCTTTTTGCAGGTGGTTTGCTCCCATTCCCAAACTTCTGGAGAACAAACAAGGAACAAAACCAAGGTGGGTTGAGCCCATCTCCCCCTCCAAGAAAGAACAAGTGCTGGCACATTGAATTAAACAAGGCCAGGCTCTCTCTTCACCCTTGGAACTGGATTTCTGTGCTCAGCTCACATTGCAGACCTTTTGTCCGAAAGGGACTCAGTGCTTGAATTGTGCTTCAAAACACATGAAAAGACCAGCTCCTTTCCAGCAGAGCTTTTGTCTCCCCCTCCAAACACCGGCCCCTGCTCCTGGTTCCCACCAGCACATTCCACCGCAGCTCTGCCTGGGAATCCTCAGAGCCAGAAGGAGCTGGAAAAACTCTGTCCTCCCTGCCTTTGGGGGCTGCTCTGACCAGAGGATGCCTCTGCTAATTGGGAGAATGGGTTGTAGTCATTAAGAGATGAGCTGATGTTTGGCAAACTGGTTGGCAAACTGGTGCCAGGGTTGGAAACACGAGAGCTCGGGGGCGATGCCGGCAGGACTGCTCGGAAACCACAAACAGTTCCTTAAAACCAAGATCACATCGGCCACCTCCAAAAAATCCCTGAGAGCTGGTTGGAAATGCATCCTGGCTTGGAAGGACCGGCTGAAAGGGTGGCAGCAGCACAGCCATCCTCCTGGCAGGACACTCCACGCAGCAGCCAAGGGGAGAATTCAGCAGCCAGCGGGGGAATTCAGAAGCCAAGGAATGAATTCAGATGCAAAGGGTGAATTCAGTAGCCAAGGGGTGGATTCAGAAGCCAAGGAATGAATTCAGAAGCCATCAGGTGGATTCAGTAGCCAAGGGGTAAATTGAGCAGCCAAGGAATGAATTCAGAAGCAAAGGGTGAATTCAGCAGCCGAGGGGGGAATTCAGAAGCTGAGAGGGTAATTCAGTAGCTAAGGAATGAATTCAGCAGCCAAGGGGGGAATTCGGCAGCCAAGCATGCTCTGCCCTGTCCCTCACCCCCAGCGTGGCCCCCTCCTCTCCTCTCGGGCTTCTTGTAGCCCCCGGGCCGTGTCCTGGAGCCCGGGCTTGTTTGCAGCCCCTGGAGCCTTTTCCAGCCCCTGGAGCCGCTCCCGCTTGGAGCCGGTGGGGGAAGAGCGGCCGCTTTGTTTCATTAATTACCTGAGGCGAGAGAGGATTAGCGGGGAAGGCAAGGACTTTGTTTGGAGCTGGGAGCGCTGAGTAATCCAGTGTGACAGGTCTGACGTGGGAAAGGCCGCTGGGACGTGAGCGGGTCCCCTGATGAAACCCACGAGGGGATGGGGACTTGGTGTCCCGCGTTGCGGGGAGCCTGCAAAGCAGCATCCCCATCTCCCCAAAACCTGCCCTTTTCCACCCAAACACGAGCGCAGCCCTCAAGCTGGGGGCAATGATGCACGGCCAGAGTAAGTGACCTCCTTGATGTCCCAGGGAAAGGGACACCAAGCCAGAGATCCCAAACCTCGTGTCCCCTCAGCACAGCTGAAAGGAGCTTCTTGCTTTGCAGGGGCTCTGGGGCAGAGCACAGAAATCCTCCTTAAAAGTGAAATTGTTCGGGAAGAGCTTCCCTGCTTTGTTCTGCAAGTCCCTGGATCTATCCCTGCCTTGGAGCTGGAATTCTCCCTCTCCCTACCTGTGACCTCGCATCTGGGTGCCTCATTAGTGCTGCCCCCTCACAGCTCCCAAATCCGAGCATTTTCAGCCCAAATCCAGACCAGATCATAAGGGAATTTTCCATTGCTCCTTTCCCAGAGTTTGTTATGGGATTTTTTGTGTGTGTGTATTTGGGAGAAATCTTTTGCTCTCCTTTGCTAATGGAGTGTTGGCTCTGCTTGGGAGATGCTGAAGAGACATTGCTGGAGCTCCTCCAGCCTGGTGCTCCATGCAGAGCTGGAGGCATTGAAGGGATTCTCTAATTCGGGACAAAAGTAGCTGTTGAAACGTTGTAATTTCTTTTAAATGAGTTTTGACTTAAATCAGAGCGGTCCCAAAATGGTCCTACAGGCAGGAGCCACACTAAGGTACCTCCACATAGTCCAACTTCCAAGGTGCTTTTAAATCTTATTACTCACAAGATGGGTTTTAATTTTAACCCAGGGACGGGGCTGGGCTGGGCCAACACAGGCCAAGGGGCCACCAGCCCAGTGCAGGTCAAAGGCAGGAGAGAGGAATCGCTTTGGAAATGCTTCTGGGAGTGCAAATGTGCTGGTAACAATTAAATCAGCACAAGTCTGTGGTTAATGGTCCCAGGCCTGGGGTCATTTGAGCTTCAAGTGCCCTGTGCAGTCACACCCTACAGAGCCCAGGGACAAATTTTGGGTGTTCCTGGACATCACGGCCAGGCCTGGCACAATCCCCTTGCAGGCTGTGACCCTGTGGGCACATTGCACTGGGTTTGCAGGGGGGTGTGATCAGGAAAATGACACCAGTGCACTCAGGTGTCAATTCATACAATTGCTAAACACAGCCACAGCCCAAACTGAGGGCACATTTATAGCCCGGGATTCCTGGCAAGGACTGCCTAGGGGAATTTTGGGATATCCCAGTGCCAGTAGCATCATTTGCTCCCCATTTTTGCGGAACAGTGATTTGGGAGCCCCCAGAAAAGGCCAAGTCTTGGGGTGCAGGAGGAGTTGGCAGTGCTGTCCATGAGCCTGTACCGAGGGCATCGCTGTGACAGTCCCGGGGTGGCAGTGCCACTCTGCACCCCTCTTTGCCCCAACCCCTCTGCACCTCTCCAGCCCCCTCCCTCCTCTCCACACCCTGCTTCCTCCCAGCCTTCCACTGCCCAGCATCCCTCTGAGCATCCCTGTCACTCCTGACCCCCCCCAGTGCCCCCTGAACCCTCCTGTCCTTCCATCCCCCGGTGCACCCCAAACCCTCCCATCCTTCCAATCCTTGGTGCCGCCCAAATGCTCCCATCCTTCCAGATCCCGGTGCCGC
>VWZG01008524.1:41804-53946 GCA_013396735.1 Grallaria varia
CGGGACCGGGACCGGGACCAGGATCGGGACCGGGACCGGGATCGGCACTGGAGGGGTCCCACCAGAGCCGCGCGGGCTCCTCTGCAGCGGCCGGAGCTGGCGAGGAGGAAGCGCCGGTGCCCAGGTGCGTGTGCCCCGTCGGGGAAGGGGGTCCCGCGCCCCCCGCCGCGCTTCGGTGCTGCCGGTATCGAGGAGGGTGGGGGGGACAGTGACACGAGGACAGTGACACAAGGACAGTGACACGAGGACAGTGACACAGTGACAGCCGCGCTCCCCCTGGGCGGCTCCGTCCCGCTGCTCCCGATGGGCAGAGCATCCCCCCTGGGCAGAGCATCCCCTCGGTGGGCAGAGCATCCCCTCGGTGGGCAGAGCATCCCCCCGGCCACGCCGTCGGCGCGCTCGGGCACCAGGCAGCNGCGCTTCGGTGCTGCCGGTATCGAGGAGGGTGGGGGGGACAGTGACACGAGGACAGTGACACAAGGACAGTGACACGAGGACAGTGACACAGTGACAGCCGCGCTCCCCCTGGGCGGCTCCGTCCTGCTGCTCCCGATGGGCAGAGCATCCCCCCTGGGCAGAGCATCCCCTCGGTGGGCAGAGCATCCCCTCGGTGGGCAGAGCATCCCCCCGGCCACGCCGTCGGCGCGCTCGGGCACCAGGCAGCGGGCACCGGGCACGGAGGGGTCTGTGCGGCCGGACCGGCGCCCGGCGGGCTGTCCTGGGCACGGCGGAGCCCCGTCCTCCGCCCCGCCGTCTGGGCACGGCGGGCTATAAAAAGCCTGTGGTTTGCGCCGCGCTCGGCGCGGTTATTTTTACTCGTGTCTGCACAGGGAGGAACGCCCGGGTTTAACCCAAAAGCGCAGCCCTTGGGTGGCAGCCGCCCTGCCCCGGCCTTTGGGTGCTGGGGGGAACCGAGGCTGGTGGCTCGATGTGTGACAGTGACAGCGGGGACAGGGCCTGATGGCACCAGCGTGCCACCCGTCTGGCTGTTCCTGGCACACGCTGGTGCCCTCGCACTCCCAGGTGGGGATGGGACACGGTCACAGCTCCTGCCAGCGCGTGGCATTCCCAGCATGTACCAGTCTTCCGCTGTCACAGGGACTGGGATGGGGGTGACACTGGAGAGGAGGGCAAGATGGATCCTTTGCTGGTTGCCAGCACATCCCCATCCCTGTCCCTGTCCCAATCCCCATCCCTGGGGCTTTACTCTTTTACTGAGAGGAAGTTTCCCGGAGTTGGTGGCTCTGGGATTTCCCAGGGAAGCAGCTGTGGGTGAGCAGGAAGGCAGGGACTGGACAATGGGCTGTGCCCCACTGTGCCCCCACATCCCTCGGGGCATCGTCGGGAAGGGAGTGTGGGCAACCTGGTGAGCCACATCCTGGTTCTTTTCCATGTCCCTGGCTGCCAGCTGGACATGGCACATGTGGGTAATGCATGGGGAGACCTGGGGATCTCAGAAGGAAAGGAAATTTGGGAGGTAGCTGCAGGCCTAGATTGGGTTTAGGATGTCAAATGTTCCCACTCCCTTCCAAGCCCAATAATACCCTGGAAAAGGAAAGTGGGTTTGGGAAACTTTGGGAAACTCTGAGTGTTGCAAGGGGACAGGGATCCTGTTGACTCCCAGGAAAGGGAAGGAGATGGAAAGTCTGGCATGCCATGCTGCAGAGGGGATTTGTGGGGGGAACTGGTATGTTTAAGTCCCTTGGATTTCCCTCCTCCTCACAAGAATCACAGCAGAACTTTGAGGAGCCAACCAAGTGTGTCAACCACAGGGATGGGCTGCTTTGCTGTGCCCACCAAAGCCTCCAGCAACAAATTCCCTTATGAATTCCCATAGAATTCCCCCAGCTGAACTCAATCCCATGGGAAGAGTGTGTTTCTTCCGAGCAAAAGTTGTGTTCAGGGCCTGGAGGGGTCCGTGTGTCCATCCGTCCCTCCCAGACCAAGAGCTGCCTCATTTTTGGGGGGACGTTTCGATCCTTCCTCCTTCCACACAGTCATTCTGGAACTGAAAAGCCTCCGCCCTTGGGTGCGCTTCGCCCGGCGGCACCGGCCCGTGGCAGCGCCAGGCACTGGTGGCACTTTCGGTCTGTGTCACCCCGAGCAGGATGGGGCTGAGGCTGGAGCGTGGCTGGGGCTCTCCGAGCCCAGCCAAGGCCTGGCTTTGGCTCTGGAGGGGTCACCTGGCAGTGCCACAGCCGGGCTCTGTGCTGTGGCAGAGGGAGGTGAATTAATTATAATTCCCTCAGGGATTTTGTGGGTGCTGGGGTGAGATGGAGAAGGGGCTTACGGGGGGTCCTGGTGGTCCTCGAGCCCCCGCAGGACCCCATCCCCACCAGGCTCTCCTTTCCCCTATTTCCCAGCTGGCTCCTCCTGCCTTCCTGCTGCCCACCCGGCGCTGCCAGCCCCGCTCTGGTTTATACTGGTTAGTTGTTTAAACAACCTATAAAAAGCAGAAGGGCCCAGCAGGCCCGGCAGAAACCCCGGTCAGCTCTGACTTTTGCCTGCGCTGGGGTCGGGATGCTGCTCGCCATTCCCAGGGGATCAGCGAGATCCCAGCTGGGAGCAGGGGTGGATGTGTCCCAGCGGTCCCAGCATGGGGTGTCCGTCCCTGTCCAGTGGTCCTTAAACCCCAGTTGTGATCCCTCTGTCCGGTCCCAGAGCTGCAGCGTCATCTCTGAACTCCCCTGGGATGTCACTTCTCCTGGCTCAGAATTTCCCCTCCCAGCCAAACCTGCTGCTTCTCCCTATAAAAGACGGGATGGAAACTCTTTCTCCTGCTTTAGTCGTTGTTTTTCTCCAACAGAAATACTTTTTGGAAGCTGCCAAATGTCAGCAGCAGGTTCTCGATAACTCTCAGTCTCCTCTCCCTTCCTACCCGGTCACCCCCAGCTTCCAGATTCGCAACAAACCCCCCATATTCTGGGGGAAACAACATTTTTCCCCACTTTCTGTGTCCCATGGGAGGTTGGGTCACTGGGAAGCTCAGAGATCCTGACTTGAGGTTGTCGGGGGAGTGCTCGGGCCCCGAAGCTGCTTTGCCTTCCCCCCCAGTAACCCACCTGCTTCGATTTTGGGATAAATTTGGTGGATTTAACACTTCTGGAGTCACTCAGGGCTGCCGAGGTGCCAAAGACAGTGCCGGGAACCCCCTCCATGATCCTCCTGTGCATCCCACACCGTGCCAGGGCCGTGGCACATGGAAAAACACCCCACTCTCCAGGGGCTCCGCTCGGTCTCAGAGCACTAATTAGGAGCTGGGGTGGGGAGTTTACACACTCCAGCGTGATGCAAATGACCCCCTAAAGGTGTCAGGGATTAATTATACCCCTCATCCCGGCCCAGGTGCCGGAGTGACACCCTGCTGCGGGACGAGGGGCTGTGGAACTGTGCCCGGTGCGTGCGACCGAGCAGAGCCTGGGCTAAAGATAAGCTGGCGTAGGAGGGAGCGGAGTCTGACGGGATGCCAGGCAGCACCCGAGCCTCTGCCTGGCACGGGGCACGCAGGGGGACTCCTCTCCGGAAGGTTCCGAGGCCTCAAAAGCTCTGGGTTTGGTTGGGATGACAATGCTCGAGGTGGGGGTCCATCCCCACAGTTCCGAGGAGCCTTGGTGGGACTCGGGACCTGGTGGAGATGACCCGATGAGGAGCTGGGAGGTCTCTCGGGGCTGGTTCCCCGCTCGGGGCCGGGAGCCCTCCCTGGACTCAGCTCCTTCCCGGAGCTGCTCCCTCGAGGCTGTCCCTGCCGTGTCCCACGGACGCCGTTTCGGTTCCCCTGCGTGGGAGGAGGAAGGATTGAAATGTCCCCAAACACGAGGCAGATCTTGCCCTTGGGGGTACGGACAGACACACAGACCCCCCTGGAGGCCCACAGGGTGCCACCTCCGTGTCCCCCAGGCTGGGGGTGGCAATGCCAGGTGGAGTGACCCGCTGTGCCCGTCCTGCAGCCACAGTGCTGCTCATCCCTTGTCACAGTTAAAATGCTGAGAGAAGTGACCCCTCCCCTGCCCTGCCAGCCCTGTCCCCTGTCCGGGGACACCTGGGGACGCCCAGGGACACCGTGCAGTGGCCGTGACTCCCAGAGGCCGTGCCACCCTGCGGGACCCCGGCACGTGGCGCGGTGCTGGTGGCAGCGGTGCTGGTGGCGGCGGTGCTGGTGACAGTGGTGGCCTGGCCATGCGTGTCCCCGTGGTGGCTGGATGGCTGAGGTGATGCCCCAGGAGGGGCAGAGCCCTGAGGAGCAGCGCGGGGAGGCGGCTGATGAAACCACCCCGGGTGTTGCACGAGGCCTTGGCCGCTTTTATGGGCACTGAACGTGCCGGGGGTTTGGCCCTGGTGGGTGCCCAACCCAGCCAGCCCCCGATGGTGCTGCGGCTGCCGCTGGCTCTTGACTCCCACCCCCACCTGCTGGTCTGGGCTGGGACCCCCAGAGCATTGTCTTGTGCATGCTGGAACCATCAGGGACCCCCTCAGTCTCATCCCATTGGTGGTGGGACCTCCACAGAGTCACCTCATGGGCGCTGGGACCCCCTTGGGGCCCTCCCAGCATCACCCCACGGGACACTGGGGTACCACAGCATCCTAGGGGCAGGGGGGGCTGTCCCCACACAAACCCTTGGCATCAGAGAGGTGGCACATCCTTCCATCCTTCCCTGGAGCCTCAAAGATCCCCCCGGGATGAGGCAGTGCAGGGATATGGGGGGTCACAGCCAGGTGAGCACCCCCCGAGCCAAACAGGCCAAACCCGGCTGGGACCCAGAGCCCCCCAAAACGAAACATCGTGGAGTGGGGGTGGGGGGTGGGAGCTGACCCCTCTGGATGCCCCCTGGCAGTGCCACAGGTGCCAGAGCCAGGGGAGCAGGAGCAGCCCTGGTCCCAGCGTGGGCACTGGCAATCGTTTGTTGGGAAAACCTCTGCCATTCCACCCGGGAATTGTCGGCTCTTTCCGGCGGGGCCGGGGTGGTCCGGGCACCCCCCATACCTCGTGTGGTGCGTGGGCCCCCAGGACACAGGGTGGCAGCGGGGCCGTGGGAACGGCAGCGCAATTTCCTTCCATAAATTAAAATTAGTTTTGATCAGCTAAATTTAGCAGCTGAGCAAGATGGTAAATGGCAACGTGCTCGAGAGGGGGGAAGCGGGATGGGCGACGGGGCATCGGGGCAGCAAAGGACTGGCAGGTCCCCAGTTGCACCCTCTGGGGCGCAGCCCCGGGATGGGGGGCTTGGGGTGCTGGTTGTCCCCAGCACAGAGTTCCCAGCCCTGTTGGCATCCCAGCTTGGCTCTTGGGGGTGACACCGGGGGGCTTGGGGACAGCAGGGACAGTGCTGGGCTGGGTCAGCACCAGAGCTGGGGGTGGGGGCGAGGGTCCCATTGGGAGTGTCTCAATCCCACCTGTGGCTCTGCACCGGAGGCACTGGGGGCATCNCGGCCAGGGGGGCTGTGGGGTCCCCAGACCCTTCACCCTTCCCAGGGTCGGCTCACGTGGCCACAAGAGGTGGGTGGTTTCGCTTTGCTGTCTCCTCATACAGCCACTTCCTGGCCTGCGAGTGGTGGAGGTCAAATTTAGTCTGTTGGGCTGAGGTAGAAAAAAAAAAAAAAAAAAANGAACCGATCTTACATAAATGGTAAATAAAAAAAAAAAAAAAAAAAAAAAAAAAAAAAAAAAATTAAAAAAAAAAATCCCGAACTTGAACCTAAAACCAGCCCTTTTGGTTGAGGGACCCTCCCCGGCGCTGGCCCTGCCGCCCTTAAATCCGCCCTCGCTGTCACAGGGACCTGCCGGGAGCAGCGTTGGGGGCAGCATCAGAGCAGCCCCCCGGCTTTGGGAGGGAGCAAAGGGATAAAACTCCTCATCCCGGGCTCCTGGTGAAGGATTTGGCATCTCCAGTTTTCCAGCCGACACCCAGAGGTGCTCAGGGCGTGGGGGTGACAGAGCCAGGGCAGCTGGGCAGGGCCAAGGGGATTTTTTTCCCCCTCTACCCCATCAGAATTCCCCAATTTTTTTCTCCCTTTTTCAGTCTGCTGCCATCTTTGCGGAAGAAAAAGAGCCAAATGACAACACTTCCTCCGAAAAGCTTATTTTGTTTTTTTTTGGTGGTTTTTTTCAGCAAAATCTCTTTTTGGCGGCGCCGGGGCGGATGCTCTCTCGGGACGGCCCTGGGGGGGCTCTGGGGCTCAAGGGGCTTCTCCCTCTCTTCCAGCCCCAAACCCAGCGTAGGAGCCAAAAATGGGCCGTAAAAAAATACAGATCAGCCGAATACTGGACCAGCGGAACCGACAGGTAGGGACCCCTCGGGAGGCGAGGCCACCGTTCCCCATGAGGTGTGGGATCCTCCGGATGGGCCACCACAGGAGGGTTGGGGCTGCGCTGGGGGGTCTTGAGCACAGCGTGTCCCCCCCCCGCCCAGGTGACCTTCACCAAGCGGAAATTCGGGCTGATGAAGAAGGCGTATGAGCTGAGTGTGCTGTGCGACTGCGAGATCGCCCTCATCATCTTCAACAGCACCAACAGGCTCTTCCAGTACGCCAGCACCGACATGGACAAGGTGCTGCTCAAGTACACTGAGTACAGTGAGCCCCATGAGAGCCGCACCAACTCCGACATCCTCGAGGTAGAGTGGGGGCAACCTGGGCATGGGAGGCAATCTGGGCATGGTGGGCAACCTGGGCGTGGGGGGCAGCCTGGGCATGGTGGGCAACCTGGGTGTGGGGGGCAGCCTGGGCACAATGGGCAACCTGGGCGTGGGGGGCAGCCTGGGCATGGTGGGCAACCTGGGTGTGGGGGGCAGCCTGGGCACAATGGGCAACCTGGGCGTGGGGGGCAACCTGGGTGCGGTGGGCAACCTGGCCATGGGGGGCAACCTGGGCATGGGGGAGACACGGGGCAGCCACCGGACCCCCCTGAGTGCCCCGCTCGCCACAGACGCTGAAGCGTAAAGGGCTGGGGCTGGAGAGCCACGAGCTGGAGCTGGACGAGGGCCCGGAGCCCGGGGAGAAGGGCAGAAGGCCGAGCGAGGGCGTGGACCTGTCGGTGGCACGGCCCAGGTTTTATGTGAGTCGCCGGTGCCACGCGGTGTGGGGGGTGAGGGGCACCAAAAGACCCCATCCCTTCCCAGTCTTTGACCTCTATTTGTCTTGAGGGTCCAGGGTCCCCAAGGGTCCCCATCCCTCCCTGTCCCTGACCTCTGCTCCCCCTGCAGAGCCCGGTGCCGCTGCCCGAGGCCACCTATGGCAGCTCCCCCCCCGGCATGGACACGTCCCTGGGCAGTGCCAGCAGCTCCCCACAGAGCCAGGGCCGCTCCCCTGCCTTCAAACCAGCAGCTCCGAAGCCACCGGGACGGTCACCAGGGGCACTGCCCCCAGGTAGGCTCAGACCTGTCAGCCTGGGACACTGCAGGGAGTGGAGGCAGGGGAGAAGATCCCTGCCATGAGTGCCCCATCCCCACCATGGGCAGCCTGACCCCACCACGGACACCCTGTACCTGCCATGGGCACCCCATTCTTACCCTGGGCACCCTGACCTCAACACAGGCCCCCCAACCCCACCAGAGGCACCCCACCCACATCATGGGCACCTCATCCACACCACAGGCATTCCAACCCCACCATGGACCCCTCACCTCCACCATGGGCATCCCATCTACACCATGGGCACCCCATCTATGCCATGGGCACCCCATCCCCACCATGGGCATCACATCTACACCACAGGCATTCCAACATCACCATGGGCACCCGATCCCCACCACAGGCCCCCCATCCCCACCATGGCCCCCCATCCCCACCACGAGCACCCCAACCCCGCTGACCCCATGGGGATTTTCCTGGCCAGGCACCGCATGCAAAGCTCCTCTCGCAGCATCTCGTGGGGATTTACCGGGAGCGGGGCTGGGGCGGGTGCGTGGGCAGGTAGAGCTGGTGCAGCTGTAGAAACACCGGCCTGGCCCCCCTCCAGCTGCTTCCTGAACCCTGCCAGCACCCAGCTGTCCCCTGAGCCTGCACCCGTGGCCCCCTCACACGTGGCGCAGCTGGGAGTGGGCATGAGGGGCTCATCCTGCCCTCTGGGATGGGGCAATGACAGGGACACGGGTACCTCCAGGGAAAAAGAGATGCTGGGGCCTGACCTGTGGAAAACCCCCGGATGGGTGGGTGGGAGGTGGCATGGGATGTGGGTGGCAGTGTCCCCATCTCCTTGGGGTGCTGGACATCCCCTCAGGAGGCGCTGGGTGTTCCGCGGGAAGATGGAGTGCGGATGCTGCCCGTGCTCAGAGGGCACTGCTGGCACCAGGTGTGGATCCGGCCACTGCCTCTGTGTGTCACTTCTTGGCACTGCCTGTGGCCACAGCCCAGGTGTGATCATGGCCACGGAGGAAGTGGGTTTGCCGGAGCGCGGCACTGTGCAGGCACCCATGGCACCGTGTGGGCACACATGGCACCTTGCAGGCACTCACGACACCATGCTGGCACACATGGCACCATGTGGGAACCCACAGCACCACACAGGCACCTGTGGCACCATGTGGGCACTCATGGCACTGTGTGGGCACCCATGGCACCAAGTAGGCACTCATGGCACCAAGCAGGCACCCATGGCACTGTGCTGGCACTCATGGCACTGTGCTGGCACTCATGGCACCAAGCAGGCACCCATGGCACCATGCAGGCACCCATGGCACTGTGCTGGCACCCATGGCACTGTGCTGGCACTCATGGCACCGTGCAGGCACCCACAGCACACAGGCCTACCCACGGCTGCTCACGGCAACAAGGGCACAGGTCCACCATGGTCACAGCCCCTTGTGGGGCTGTCCCCACATCCCTCGGAGCCACCCCGTGCATTGCCCTGTCCCTGTGCCCCTGCAGGTCTCAGCTACCCCCTGTTCCCTGCTGGCAGCCTGAGCCGAGCCCTGGCCACCAAGACCCCCCCTCCGCTGTACCTGGGGGCTGAGGCCCGGCACGGCGATGCCCACGGCAGCCTGGTGAGCGGCCGGGGTGGCGGTGGCACCGCGGTGAGTCCCTCTGTGTCCCCAGGGGTGTCCCCTCCCCAACCCCCTCCCCTTCCTCAGCCCAGCTTGGGCAGGGGGCACAGGAAGGGCTTGGGAAGGGGCTGGCGTGGGGGGCGATGCCGCAGCGTGGGCTCCCCCCCGGTGGGGACTGGCACCACCGAGCCTCACGGGGTCACCCGCTGTGCCCACAGCGCCCGCTGTACCCGGCCCTGCAGACCCTGAGCCCCGTCCTCAGCCCGGGCAGCTCCGGCATCCCGAGCCACGGCCTCTCCGGCTTCCCCTTCCTCGGCCCGGCCCAGGCAGGTGAGTGCCGGTCCCCTCGGCCTTGGGGACACCAGAGACCCCCCCCGGCCACCTGCAGGGTTCCTCTGGCTCCTGCTGACCCTTGACCTCCTCCTGCCCGGCAGATTTTGGGGCTGGCGAGGTCCCGCCGCCCCCCGGGTTCCTGCAGCCCGGCCCCGCAGCGTGGCAGCACCCACGGGACGTGGCAGTGCTGGGGTAAGGATGGAGTGGGCATGGGGTGGGGCACGGGGGGGCGTGGGGGGTCTGTTCACAGGGAGCTGCTGCTCCTATGGGTGCCACCTCCCAGCCATGGGTGTCACCACCCAACATGGGTGTCACCTCCCAACATGGGTGTCACCACCCAACATGGGTGTCACATCCCAGCTGTAGGTGATGCAAGCACCCAAGGCCCAGCCGCCTGCCCTCCACGCTGGTGCCAGTCCAGCATCACCCCAAATTTGGGGTGCATCACCCTAACCCCCCACCGCACCCCGGCACTGTTGGCAGAGCCTGTTCCAACTGGCTGTCCCCGCGGTCCTGGTGCCCATGTGCCCCCCGGCCACCCACCAGGCTCCCAGCAGCTGGGTGGGCACCTGCCCAGTGCCCAGCCTGGCCAGGGCTGGTGCGTGGCGTGAGTTTGGGGGGTCTCCGCCCCTCTGGGGATGAAAAGGAGGGTGACCCCGGTGTTCCTGCACCCTGCCCACCCCGGCGGGGCATCCGGGCACACCCGGCCTCACCCTGCTGCCCTCTTGCCCCAGGGCCAGCAGCCGAGTCGCCCCTGGCGAGGAGCCACCCCCGGTGCCCGGCTCGTCCCCGCAGCACCAAACCATCAGCATCAAGTCAGAGCGGGTCTCGCCGGGGCTGGGCTGCCCCTCGGGCACCCCGCAGCCCCCCCTGGGCAGCCTGGCATCCCTCAGCGAAGCCTCCAGAGGCCCCGGAGACCTCCATCCTCGGGACGACTATGCCAAGGGGTACCCCTACCCCCTGGCCGGTGCCCCCCGGCCACTGGCGGAGGAGCAGAGGGTCGCGGTGCCCACGCGGCGGGTGCAGGTCATGGACGTTTGGCAGAGATAGCGAGGCTGGCGGGGGGCTGGGGGGCGGCCCCCCCTTCGCCCCCATCCGCAGACCCTCGGGAAAACCCCCCTCCCACCCCGTGCCCTTTGCAAAGCTGTCGTGGAGACCGGCGGTGCCAACAGGGCTTCTTGTAGGGTCCCCGTGCCCCCCACATGCCACCAAGCCCCCTCCCTGCGGCTCTGCCCCCTTGACCTCTGCAATGCCAGGACCCCCGGGGGCATGGAGCGCTGTGCCAGCCCCCTGCCCGGTGCCGGACACTGCCCATCCCCGTCCGTCCCCTCCTATCCCTGCGCCAGAGCGTTCCCGGAGCAGTGGGAATGGCTGGGAAGTGCCACGCGGTGGCAGCAGGACTGAGAGCACCAGGCAGCACCGACCCTGCACCCCCCGGCCTAATCCTGCGCCCAGGGGTGCTGCCTGGGGCCCTCAGGGTCCCTCAGCGAGGTGAGGGGTGGGGGAAAGAACTGAGGGGGCAGCCGGGGTGGTGGGTGCTGCTCACCCACCCAGGGCTCGTTTCTATTTATTGTCTTCTCACCAATAAAGAGCTGGGGGTGTCGGGGTGTCTGGTGTGAGCTTCTTGGGGTCAGGCAGCACGACCTGAGGTGGCAGGTTGTCAATGTCCCCAAGGGGAGACACAGCCCATGCCCCCGACCCTTCGCCTCAGAGTCGCTGTCCCCCTGCGTCCCCCAGGCTCAGAGCCACCTCTCCAGGGTCACCGACACAGCAAAGTGGGTGACAGCTGGGCCACCCCAAGTCTGGCCACATCCTCGGGGCCCAGCAGTGCTGCTCCCACCCCTCGGTGACCCCAAAAAGCTGCTCAGAGGGTCCCAGTGCAGCAGGCTGGTGCTGGGAGGGGGTGGAAGGAGGAAAAACCCCTTCTCTGCCCTTAAGATGGGCATCGGTGGGGCAAGGGGAGGGTTACGTGGAGGGACGGGACGGGCCCAGCCGAGCTGTGTCTCTTACAGCTCACGGATGGGCTGGGTATGGGGCTCCTGCTTCTTTTTGGGGTGGGTGATCGATCCCTGGGGCCTGCTGGGGACAGACACGGCCATGGCACGACCATGGTGCCGAGAGGTGACCAAAGAGGGCAGGGCCAGGGTCCTGCAGTGCCCATTGTTCCAGATGGGTGTTTTTTGGGGTGGTGGGTTCCCCCCAGCACTGCCTGGGCACCCACAGGTGGGGATCTGGTGGGGATAGGGAGTCCCAAGGGGGCCCGCTGCACCAGCCACTCGCCAGCGCCGAGCTGGGCCCCTTCCCGCCGTGGGGGGATTACTGAGCCGAGCCCCAAGATTAAAACCTGGGCGGGAGATTAATCCTGGGAAGAGTTTGCCCCCGTTTAATAGAGCGCCATAAATACCAGGCGGGATTAGGGGCTGTGCGGATCCAGGGCTGGATCCAGGCTCGGCCCAGGGTCCTCCCCCCGGACGGTGGGTCCCCTCCTGGGCCACCCTTGGGACTGGGAATGGGCTTCTGGCGTGGAAAGAGGAGATGAGACACCCGGTGAAAGTGTGGGGGCTGGGGGTAAGAGGCACTGATTGAATAGCAACGACTGCATGATTTATGGTTTGCATTATTGCACGGCTCATTTGAATATATGCTAATCAGGCTTTTCTCCCCGTTTTGTTTGTAAGATTTAGATTTGCTATGGCAACCCGCTGGCATGGAAGGAGCGCCAGGAAATGTCAGGGCGAGGTGAGCCCCGGGGAGGGGCTGGGGGCTGCTGGGGACTGCGGGGGGGGGGGGTCACTCGTTGCATCCCACCGCCAGGACACGGGGGCGGACCC
>VWZG01008526.1:1988-13637 GCA_013396735.1 Grallaria varia
AACAAACTTGCCAAAGGGTAAATCTTACAAAACTTATCCTATTGATTAATATTATAGTCACATGGAAGTATGCTTTACAGTATAGTGAATCTACTAAATGTAAGAAACATTGTTCACAGTTGTCAGAATATGAATTACTTGAAAGCATTACTGACTGTAGTAACTAAATGTCAAATTATTTGTACTATTTTGTGAACATTGTGACTTGCGTAGGAATCTGCTGCATGGATAACATCTGTTATTGGTGTTCCAGCATTGAGACTGAGCATTGTTTTTTGTTTTGAATGCTAAAAGCTTTTAATGTTCATATTTTAAATTCTGTGAACTGACAATGCCTAGTTTTGTCTGTGCTCTGTGACGGCTTTAATGATTCATTTGGGATCAAAACTGGGGTGAGATGACGAAAGATATCCCTGTATAAATCTTCCTAAAAACCAATTTTATACAAAGTAAATTTTTAGCATACGCTCAGGACTCAGTTTCTAACTGATTTCCCCTAAGTGAGCATCCTCTAAGTTGCTTGTGATTTATCTTACCTAGTGTTTGAGTTTGTTTCCATTTTGCATTAGCATTAAAAAAAACCCCCAGTTTTTAAGAGTTAGAATGTTAAGTCCTGCTTTTTATGTGCAAAAGTGCAGATACTTGGGCAGCCTGACAGTGAGCATGTATGCAGGTGGAATTGACAAAACAGCTGTAGAGTACATTACACCACACCTGACCTGTGCCCAAACACTGTGGTTGACCCCTTCCCTTGACAGCTTTAGAGATGTGCATACCCACGGTTCTCTGTATGCTGTCAAAGGTTTTTGGGGGAAGATTTACCCTGAGATAGATCAAAATGTTCCAAGACTAATCTTTGAAGATGCTATAAAATCAAGGTGGAGTCTTTTTTTTCACTGTAAAATTATTGAAAAGAAAATGAACTTTAATTAGAAGGAAGGAAAGGAAGGGACAATAAGTCATAATGTGTCTTGATACTCAGTCATTCCTTAGAAAAGGGTCTTGATTTTAATGCTATATTTTGGTCAAGGTTTTGTTTCTGGTAAAAAAAATTGCATAGGTTGTCCAAGAACTGATTCAAATAGATGGGAGAAACTGATGTTGCACGGCTCTAGTTTCAAGGGTCTGAACTGGCTGCTGAAATGTAGGAGTTTTCTGGCATTTTATTTACATGTATCTTTTTGTGACAGTCAACTCTAAGTCACTAATAAGAAAGATAGGAAAGTGGTTTTGATTAATGTGAAAACCGAACTCTGTTTTCCTGAGTGCCATAAGTTTCTCAGAATGAATAGTGAGTAGTTTCATTATACCCTCCAGGTACCTATTGCTTATGTAAGCAAAACATATATCAAAAATATTTCCACACACAGTAGGTCTGTAAGTTGTAAATTTTCCTTAAAGACCACAGAGATTTTGCTGGTGGTTTGGCTGTTCCAAAAGAAAAAATATCAAGAGGAGTCTGATTTAGTGCTGATTTAGTATTCTACTTCTTCTAAGGATCAGCATACTCACTTCTCTGTCTTTGTCTCTCTTTTCCCTCAATAATAACTTTTGATCACAGCATCATAGAATGGTTTGGGTGGGAAGGGATTTTAAAGCTCATCTTGTTCCACCTCCTGCAGTGGGCAGGGGCACCTTCCATTAGATCAGGTTGGTCAGACCCCCATCCAACCTGGTCTTGAACACTTCCAGGTATGTTTCTCTTGGCAGTCAGTTCCTGTGCCTCACCACCTTCACAGTAAAGAACGTTCTCCTAATATCTAACCTAAGCTACTCTCTTTTGTTTGAAGCCATTCCCCGTTGTCTTGTCACTACATGCTCTTGTAAATAGTCTCTCTCCATCTTTCTTGTAGGCTCCCTTCAGGCTGCAACTGGGTCACCCCAAAGCCTTCTCTTTTACAGGCTGAACAATCCCATTTCTCTCAGCCTTTCCTCCAGCAGAAGTGCTCCATCCCTCTAATTGTCTGGATGACCCTCCTCTGGACTCACCTCAACAGGTTGATGTCCTTTGTGTGCTGGGGACCCCAGAGGTGGATGCAGCACTCCAGGTGGGGTCTTACTAGAGCAGTGTAGAGGGGCAGAATCACCTCCCTTGACTTGCTGGCCACATTGCTTTTGATGCAGCCCAGGATACAATTGGCTTTCTGGGCTGCAAGTGCACATTGCTGGTTCATGTCCAGCCTCTCATCCACCAGCACTCACAAGTCCTTGGCAGGGCTGCTCTCCATCAGTTCATCCCTGTGAGGGCTGAGGGGACCCTGCGCAAGAAATGGTCAAGGAGGCAAATAGTTTGGAAACTTCTCCTTGCTCAAGAAACCTGTTGTGGCTAAAAGAAACATACATTGAGAGAATGTGTGAGAATGACCGCTCCTTGTCTTTCCCTCAGAGATGTTTCCTGGCTAAGCTAGATAAAACAAGTAACTCTTAATCTGAGAAAAAGCAAAGAAGCATTCCTTTCCTCACAAGTGGAGAAAGAGAAGGAAGGGAAAGGGAATGGCTCAGAAGGTAGCACAGTGCATGTCTAAGCCCCTTTTTTATATATAGCCAAAAAGACCTGCGGCCTGTGTGTGGTTTTTGCCACCCAGCTGTGAGTTCTGCCAGCCATGAAGTGTTCCCGAAATAAACTTCCTTTCTTGCTTGAAAGTCCATGGCTTAGCTCTCTGATTACATGCATGAACACTGGAGCTTGCAATCCCCCCAGTCTGTATTGTTACCAGAGGTTGCACTGACCCAGGTGCAGCACCTTGCGCTTGGTCTTGTTAAACCTCATGAGATTCCCCTGGGCCCACTTCTCAGGCTTGTCCAGGTCCCTCTGGATGATATCCTATCCTTCAAGTGTGTCAACAGTACCACTCACCTTGGTGTCATCTGCAAATTTGCTGAGGATGCACTCGATCCGTTCATGAGTGTCATTGATGAAGATATTAAATAACACTGGTCCCAGTATGGACCCCTGATGGACACAATTTGTCACTAATGTCCACTGGGACTCTGAGCCATTGACACAACTCTTTGGATGCAACCATCCAACCACTTTCTTATCCAGCTAATAGTCCACCCATCAAATCCATCTCTCTTCAATTTAGAGAGAAGGATGTTGGGGGCCTGTGTCAAAGGCTTTACAGGAGTCCAGAAAAATGACACCTGTAGTCCTCCCCTTGTCTGCTGATGGAGTGTCACACTGATGAGAGTCACTCTCTCACAGAAGGTCACTAAGTTGGTCATGCAGGACTTGCCCTTGGTGAAGTTGTTCTGGTTGTCTCAAATCACCTCCCCGTCCCCCATGTACATAGCTTCTAGGAGGACCTGTTCCATGATGTCCCTAGGCACGAAGGTGATGTTGACATGTCAGTAGTTCCCAGGGTCCTCCTTTCTACTCTATTGTAATATGATTTACACTTGTTGCTTTCATCACTTCTCAAGCTCTTTTACTGAAAGAACTGGAGTTGTGATTCAGTGAATAGGAAAACTTGTTTCCTTTTCGCTTTATTAAATCATTAGAGGAACCTTTATTCCTGAAATCCAGTCTATAGTGGTTGCTTAGTAGCTTTCAATATGTTAGTATCTATAATATGACTGTAATTACTAACCACAGAACTATAAATCTACTTGTGTGCTTTACAGGACCTGATATTGAAATCCCCTTTAAAAGTATTTAGATTATTTTTATTTCAGCAAACTACTAACTTGGCTAATATGATGAATCCATATGAAGACGCACAGATCTCATTCTTACATGCAGATGAATGCCACAGAACTGGCTTAGTCTCTCTCATATGCTTTGCTAGGAGAGTGGCCTGGGGTGTGTTTACAAGAAGGTTTCCGTTGGTTCCTTTGAGCCAGCCAGTCAGTCAGTGTGAGCAGAATGAGGTGTAGAATATCTACTACAACTGACTACCTTCCTTCAGTAATGGAGTAACTGAAAAGCAGCTGGCAGATACCTGCTCCAAAGGAGTCCCAAAGGCAGAGAAGCAGCATCCTATGCCCTTTAGAGGATTCAGCAATTTTCTGCTTATGACCCTTGTTATACTGACTCTGGTGTCCTGTAGCATGATAGTTAAAGTCACTCTTATTCCTGCAGCCCCTACTATGAGAAATCGAGAATTTAAACATTTTCAATTTACAAACATTAAGAGTTCACTGCATTTGGAGAGGAAACTTCCTTACTGGAGAGACTATGTTCTGTAATGAGATTGGGAAATACGCATTATGCTGTCCTCAAGTCAGAACATGGTTCCTTTATACCTCTCTCGTATAAGCATTTTTGTATTTTATACAGGCTGTGGTGTTTCTGTGGCATCTTCTGCCACATTTATGGTTTGGTCGGTTTTGAACAGGAAATTCATGTCATCCACTGACTATAAAGAAAGTTCATCTCTTGAGGTTCACTGACAGCATAAGCTACCAAGGTGCTTTCAAGATTCTCTTCTCTGTTTGTAATCAAATCTATCCCCTGTACATGACTGGTACTCTTGAAAGTTTGGCATCAACATTGTCACTTAACAACATAGTTGTTAGCCTGCCCCTCAGTTCCCTGTCTCCACAACAGTGTCTAGCTTAAGGACTCTGTAAGGGTACTTGTGCAAAAGATGGATAAGGGCAAGATATTTTGCACTTCTCAGACTGCTGAAGCAATGTTACCATCTTCCTTTCAGTAGAGAAATTAACATTTTTTATTCTTTACAGTCATATGTCATGACATCTGTCTAACTGAAGATCCTGTGTCCCTTTACCTGTGCTTTGTTATGTTTACCATTCCAAGTCCTGTCTCCAACTCTGTCCAGGGAACTGCACATATATATATGCAGTTTATACTTGCAGATTATATCTACTGAAACTTTAATATTTGTCAATTTCTGTATTGTTTTACTCTTGAAAAAGTTATCTGCTCTTTTGTAAATATTGGGCTAGTTTCCAGGCTAATGTATATACCAGCAATAATCAATAATAACTTAAGGGAGTCATGCTAATGAAAAAACAGAATTTGGCCTATGGCCATGAAAAAATAATTCTGCATGTCAAGTTACACTTCTAATTCATTATTTTCTAAAGCATTAAAGATTAATGTTATAAAAAAGAAAGTGTGATTATAACCTGGCCAATTCTTTCTTACGTGGAAGAAAGCCACTGCACAGTGGTTGGCCTCAGTCTTGCTGTGCAGGGTATCTCACACAAAAAAAATAAGAAACATAACAGATGAAAAGCAAGCATTTCTGAAATACAAGCTTTCATGAGATTTTTTTTTCTCTGGGTATATCATGGTGGTGTTAAATAAGGTGAAGTATATTGCATGGTTTAAAATAGCTTTTATCAAAGCAAGCAACCTGCAGCATGTACTTCTGTCTCAGCAGTGACTCACTGAGGGACTACAGCAATTTCATTATGTGCAAGTCACAGTAACTTAATACTACTGACTTTAGACAATCAATTAAGCTTGCAAGGAATAGAAACAAACAGCATTTAGAACTGAAAAACACCTATGAAATCACTTAAGTCCTCTTGATACCTGTGCATGATGATTTGTTTACCTAAGTACAGTTTCTAAGGTGTCTTTCAGTCTATGCCATGTTTAATTAGAGTGTAAGGCTAAAAGACCATATGCTTCTTCAGGAAAATTTTCTCAGTCCTGCACAAACTTGGCTTTGTCTTGTATTGCCCAGTTACCATTGCCTGAATTTCTTATTCTACTCTAGATAATTAACGTTTGTAAAATATGTTTGAAATCTTTCACCATTTTTGAACTCTGTCATACACTGTTTAATTGACAAGTCGATCAATAAACATTAGGTAGTCTCTGCATCTCATAAACTTCTAAATGTATTTCTTAAATTCATTCCAGTTTCAGCACTTTTTCTTGTGCCTCTAAAACAGCATTGTATCATAACATGTTACTACTTTCTGGTAAATTTCCTGTATTTATTGTTTCTTACCTGTATTTCAGTTGGTACTTTGTGTCTCCACAAGTAATGTTCAGATTCATTCTTAAGTTTAAAAAGAACAAATGGGGAAAGGAAAAGAAAAAAGAAAGAGTAGTTGGCCTGCTTCTTCATGATTTTTAGTTTCCAGCATGTCCTACTGTGTAATCTAAAAGTCACAGAATCACAGAATGGGTCAGATTGGAAGGGACCACAGTGGGTCACCTGGTCCAACCTCCCTGCTCAAGCAGAGTCACCCCAAAGCACATTGCACAAGACTGCATCCAAGCAGTTCTTGACTATCCCCAGTGGGGGAAACTCCACAACCTCTCTGGGCAGCCTGTTCCAGTGCTCAGTCACTGCACAGTAAAGTTCTTCCTCATGTTCAGGTGGAACTTCCAGTGCATCAGTTTCTGCCCATTGCCTCTTGTTCTTTTGCTTGGCACTGCTAAGAAGAGCCTGGCTCCCTCCTCCCTCCCTTCAGATACTTATATGGATGAGGTCCCCTCTCAGTTTTCTCTTCTGTAGGCTGAACAGGTTCAGCTCCCCCGCCTTTCCTGTATGAGAGATGCTCCTGTGCTCTGCTCACCTTCTTAGTCCTCCACTGGACTCTGTCCAGGAGCTCTGTGTCTCTCTATTCCTGAGGAGCCCAGAACTGGACACAGCACTCCAGATGTGGCCTCACCAGGGCTTAGTAGAGGGACGGGATCCCCTTTTTCAACCTACTGGCAATGCTCTTCCTAATGCACCCCAGGATCCCATTGGCATTGTTGGCCACAAGGACACACAGCTGGCTCATGGACAAGCTTGTTGTTCATGAGGACCCCAGGTCCTTCTCTGCAACTGATTTCCGGCAGGTCAGTCCCCAGCCTGTACTGGTGCCTGTACTGGTTATTCCTCCCCAGGTACAGGACCCTGCATTTGCCTTGTTTGAATTTCAGACAGTTCCTCCCTGCCCATCTCTCCAACCTGTTGAGGTCCTGGAGGGCTGCACAGCCCTCTGGGGTATCAGCCCCGAGCTCCTCCCAGCTTTGTGTCATCGGTGACCTTGCTGAGGTGGCATCTACCCCTTCATCCAAGTCACTGATGAACACATTAACACTGGGCCCAGTATCGAACCTTGGGGGACACCACTAGTGACAGGCCTCCAACTAGACCCTGTGCCAATATCTCTCTAGGATCTGCCATTCAGGCAGTTCTCAATCCATCTCACCATCCACTTATCTAGTGCATGCTTCCTGAGCTTGCCTGTGAGGATATTACTGGAGACAACGTCAAAAACTTTGCTGAAGTCCAGGTAGACATGTATTGCTCTTCCCTCATCCATCCAGGTAGTGGTTCCAACGTAGAAAGCAATTAGGTTGGTTAGGAATAGTATTCCTTATTCGTGTGATCCCATAGCTGCAGGCATTAGGATAAATGCACCAGGTATCCCCTCACAATTCTCCTAGTCCCTTTTGTTACTTTATCCTCCCATTGAGGTTTAATTCTTATCCACTATTCTACCTTAAACAGTATTTCCTGACTGAGGTGGGTGTTGCCAACAGGTATTTCAGAGTATGTAAAGCTCATAGTATACCTTGCGAGAATACCACTCCATGTTTTCTAATCTTGGATGAACACTGGAGTACTGCTTCCTGTTACAGCAGTAAGAATTTTTGCCATTTAAAAATAATTTGTATTCTTTTCCTTTCCTTTCTCCACTGCTTTTTGTAACTGTGGTAAAGCAGTAGTTCCAAGTCCATCTACTATGTTAATTTTAAATCATCAACATTTCCGGAAATACACAGTCAAAAGAAATCTTCCTGTGGTGAATAAACAAATGTTTATTCATAGTATTTCCATTTTTGTTTGTACATGATTGACTCTTAGATTTGAACTGCCTGGTCTAGTGGAATGAGCTCCTGCCCATGGAGGGCAGGTTGGAACTAGATGATGTTTAAGGTCCCTTTCAACCCGAACCATTCTGTGATTCCCTGATTGTCCTACTAACAGAATAAACAGATTGGAAATGAAACTCATAGCAAAACTATTTAAAAATTTGAGCTGAAATATATTTTGTGAAGGGTTCTAAATCAATGCAAGTAGAGTACTTCTGTGGTTTCATGAATTTTAGGAGGCTGTTAGAGCAGCAGCTCAAGTACTTAATATGATTTCTGATAAAGCAGTGTGTTGTTATGAAGGGTCCTGGCTTTTGCCTCAGTTATAAGCTTTATAGATTTTCTGTTTCCCTTTTTAAAAACAAAAATACAGATGAAAGGATAGCTCTACAAGAGAGTGCTTCACAGGGTAGGAGTTATGGTCAATTACTAACAAACCAACCACATTCAAATATTTTTCAAAAGAATGCTCTTACTAAACTCTTGAATAATCTTTAGCAGTTGTTCACTCAAGTTTTACAGAGGGCACCAGAAAATTTTTCTTGCATTAAAATCACTCTTATTGAATCAGAGTGTAGCTTATGGCTTGGCATTGTTAACACTTGATATTTCTTGTCATTCCTGGTCATGCCTTATCTTGGAATTTTTCTTTCTGCGTGTACATAGTAACTACATATTGGTGGATGGCAACACTGAGATAGTAGACAAATGAAGTGCTTATTGTGTGTTGAGATACAGTAAATTTGTAGGCATTGGCAGTCAGAATGATCTGTTAAGTATGAACATCTCATTCAAGCATATGATTTGGGGAAAAAAATACGAAGGGTCTATGAAGAAGTATAATTTTCTTTGGTATTTAATAAAGTTTAATAGTGAATCTGTTAGATTAATTTCAAAATTAGTGTTTATTAGTTCCAAGAACAACAGGCTGCTGATTAAATACTTAGTTGATACTTACCCATTGATTATTTTTTGTCAGAATATGGAGATTTTTGTATGTTTTTTAATATCAACATGGAGACTATAACTGATTCAACTGATAGTTGAGTTCTGTTTAAGAAATCTGAAGAAAGCATAACTGCTAGTGTCACATCTGTACTTATTCTTATACATGGAAACCATGCTTCCCCTCAAGAAAATCGGTATTATTTTTTCTATTAGCAGGCTTGCAGATTGGAAGATGAAAAGATCTTTCTGAAGTCCTTGAAAATGTAAATGAGCATAGGTCAATAATATCAATTGTTTAATGTCTTCTGTAATGACAAGCACAATAAAAAAGAAGTTTTTGAATATGAATCACTAGTGCTGAGTTTGTTTCTGAAATTATCAGTTGTACTGACAAACTGCACCCCATTTTCTTAGAATAAAGGATTTGGGAAAATACAAAAGTGTAGTCAATGTCTATAGCGTGGATAAATATCAGATGAATCATGAAGATAACCAAATCAAGACAGACACACTTAGTCTCTATGTTGTTGACTCTTTCAAAAATGTTTTAGATAAAGTCTGTCTACCTGAAAGTTTTTGAGACAGACCACAGGATACAGAGAATTTGGTATGTTGTTTGTAACAAACTATCAAAAAAGTTGTAATGTCTGTTATTGTTTAAATAGATCTGTGTTGATCTAAAGAAGGTTATTGTCATAAAATGGCCTTGTAATTTATTTTGCCATTCCTGTAAATGGTGCTTAAGATAGGGGTCTTAATTTAGGAGTCTCAATTCATTAATTGAGTAATTAACAATAAAAATGCTTTTGAGATTCTCAGCTAGGACCATGAGCCTAAATTAAGGATAAGAAGCATACTCTGCTGGATCTAGTTTCATGACCTGCTGAAACATTGGCTTGCCTCTTCAGTTAAAAGCCAGATTTTCATAAATGTGATTCGGTTTTTCTTCAGACTACCTTTCAGTATCATGTGTGTTCAGCTCTGAGGTAAAGTACTTGTAATAGTATAGTAAATCTACACAAGTAATAACTTGTTCAAGAAGTTGAAGTGTATTTGAAACAAATGTTCAATTTCTGAAATAATTGTGGACTGGATTCCATGTGTTTGTTCATTAGAATATCTTTTAATTTTAATAAATTTCAGGCAGTCATTTTCATTCCCTTTTCCTATTAATTGCATTGCTGAACACAAAAGCTGCATTTTGTGCAGAATGACCGAGCTTATCCGTACTAGAAAGGAGTTATGTTTGGTATCTAAAGAACAATAACAGTTTGCTGCCTGGCTGATCAATGCTGGATCAAGTTCACATTCCCAAGCTCCCATTCTCCCACCTACATGTGCAGGCGGTGGAAACATAGCAGAGGAAGGGAGGACAGGCCCTCTTTCATACAGAGATGTTGAACTTAGACTTCCTTAATAAGGACACAGCTGGGCCTGCATAGCAATAAACATTAATTCATTGCTTGTAAAAACATCTGAAAAAAAGCACATAAGTTAGCAGCCAATTAATTTTTAGCCTGTTCATTGTTTTCTTTTCACAATGGAAACAAACCATAATGGTTTAAAATATTTTTCATGCTAACTTTTAAGAAAGCAGCTTTTCTGTATTAATTAGGAAAGAGTAGTCTGTGATATGTCTGAAATCTCTTCAGTTTGGAATTCCTTATAAGTAGTTTTATTGCATCGGAAGCAGGTTATGAAACAATGAGAAGTCAAATGCTACATCAGGAAATAATATTTGAGATCTTTTTAGTGCAGGAGGATAAAGAGTTGGGCCTGAAGCTGAGGCAGAAATTCTGTGTAACAGGAGCAAGTTGCCACCTACCATCCCCAGTGGTCTGGAGTTTTTAAAAGAACATACATTTTACTTCCTGGAAAATTTCCCTGTTTTCTAGGTTTTAGAAAGACATGTTTGTGACTGGAAGGAATTAATATATGTGGAAGATGTATTTCACACGTGTAAAAACACTATATATCTGATGTCCATGCAGCTCTCTGTAGCACTGACTCAAAAAAATGTGATCTGAGGATTCATGTAGTGGTTCAGTTGGACACTCACAGTCATCCTGAAGGTTCAAGCCTGCTGCTGTGTTCCCAGCTGGCTAGAGGTGAGGATGGAAGCTCTTGCCTCTGAGCCCAAGATTTTTTTCATACATTCTGCAAATATGCTGAGCTGCTGAATTACTTCTAGAGAGCAAATGGTAACAAAATTTGTGTAACAGTCTTCATTCCATCTCCATCAGTTCATTGTTTTCCACAGAAGTCAGCAGGAGCAATGTTAAGATCTGTCCCAGTTTATACTACCTACCTCATCTCCTTTTGATTTAGCAGGGCTTTAGAGTCAGAATGAAGACATAGATGATGATCACCTCCTAAACAATGGGGGAAAAAATAAGCCATTTTTATAAAATGTATTCAATATCCTTAAGAAAGTGATGTTTTTCCAGGATGATTTAACTATTCTGACTAGTCCCTTTGAATCCCATGGGAAAATTTAAATGCTGAAATGAGACTGTCTGGAGAAAGATAGGTTTGAAAAGTCTATTGGCTGACAGGGCTAGCATATGTCATGGTTCAGTTTGTGGTTATTGTCCTTAGCGCATGGGCTAACAGTATTTCATGGCTGGAGGCTCAGTAGACTACTGCCTTGAATATGTTTCTTTAGTAGAGTTGTCAGAGGTATTTTTGATTGTTTCAAGGGATCAGTAAAACTCAGATGTCAGTACCTCGGAAAGGTGTATTTTATTTCTTCAACAAGAAATAAAGTCTGCCTCATTTTCTGTGAACATCTTTGTACTGAAGAACAGTGCTTGTTACATCAGTGGTTCAGGACAGTCCAGTACCCTTCTTCAAACTTATTTTCCTTTGTTTTTCTCTGTAATTAAAAGAAAAACAAAAAAACAAAC
>VWZG01008528.1:0-35536 GCA_013396735.1 Grallaria varia
AACTTACCAAGAACATAATACATGAATTGCCAGATCACACACGGCTTTTCAACTGAACACAATCTGAGTGAGTTTTAAAACAAATAATGAAAGATATAAAGTTGCAAGACACGAGAAGGTTTATCCACTTTTTTTTTCCCCCCAGACTTGCCAAAAAAAAAAAAAAGCCCGTTCAGTTGAGGCATTCACCATTGGACACTAAACCTTTGATGAGTGTCAAGAGGGCAATTATCTCTAAAATAAAGACTTTTGTATGTCGTAGGTCCCACATTCTAAATTCAGTCTGAGAAGCAGGGGGAAAAACCGATCAGACGTCAACAGTGAATTGGCCAAAGGTCTCTGCGTTACAGATATACCACTGTTACATTTTACATGGCATTAGGAAGCGTGGCAGTCATTTGACCTACCAAACAGCAAGCACTTTTGATGCAAAGCCTAATTGTCACTTATACTTTGTCACGCCATTTAGTTTCAATGATTTCCTGAACTCTTCAAGGAACTATGCTAATGTTCCAATTTCACTTTTGTCAGTATCAATGAGATCCTCATTAAAACCAAACTGTCAAAATTGTTTTGATGCTACTTTCCTTGACAACATCTGCTCAGTTTCCCCTGTTGTCACCTTGACTGTGGGAAATAAGATTAAAAAAATCCTCACTAAAATGCCATGACTACATTTTATCTGCAAGAGACATTAAGCAGCAATGGGAATTGAGATTCAGAGTGCTTTCTTCAAGAGCACAATTCTTAAATGAGGATGGATAAAATGGCATTCCATAGAGTCCTGCTAGCTCTAAACAAAATTTCCTCCATGCAGATTGTGAGAAAGGATAACAGTTTACAAATCATGTCCTTATTCACTTTGTTTCAAGGACCCAGAATATTTTATGTTCAGTTCTGTTTCCTATTTTCCCCAATCAGTTTTAAGAAATGGAAAACTGACCTCACAAATTGCTGCCAAAACGCAATAGAAGTTAACATCCACAGATATAAACTGCTGAGGACTGAAGGCACATCTCATTCAGTCGATGTACCAGAAACACAACAGTCTCAGCGACAGACACGCAGCCCATTGGGAGGTATAACAGTTTTGCCTTCCAGCTAAATCCACTAGGCAAACATGAACTGGGCTCCTAAGAATGGATGACTGGGAATAAGGCTTTAGGTTTCCTTTTCCAATAATGACATTCGCCACCATTAATAAGCTTGTACAGTCTCTTAATGCTGCTTGAGCTGTGCAGATTTAAGAATAGAACTAAATTTCTCTCCATCTCAAGAGAAATCAGAATTCATTACTTTTACAATACTTGATTAATATAACTAAAAATTAAGTCCATCCAAGAGGAAAGCTTGCAGAGTCACTGCAAGCTTTCCTCATTGTAACAGCCATGAACTCCAAGTTGGAGATGAGCAGATTAAGAAATTTGATGTGCTATGTGCTCAGTCCCTAGCTTCTGTGTTATGTGACAAATATGGAAATCCATGCTAAATTAAAAAAAAAGCCAAAAAAAAATTAAGCTCAGTTCAATCACTCATGGTTTCAACTCAAAGTCACTTTGTCTAACTGGGAAACAATACTGGCTTTGAAACAACACCCTGTTCTGTAAGTATTTGACAGACCTTAAATTTGCAACAAAAGGGAGTCTAAACAGTGCTGTTCAATAAATTTGGCAGAAAGTTTGACTTAAATAGTTAAATCACCTAAAAACCAGTTCCAAGTCAGTAAATATACTTTCATTTTCGAGGGAAATTAAACTGCAACTGCCTTTTGTTACAATCTACTTGTGTAAGTGTTACCTGGCAGATTTTCTGGTTTTCAGTGGCTTTCTTCAAAGCTAGGTACGCCAGTATCCAGCCTGATATATTCACCATTCAAGTCTCAGCTTTTTTATTTTTGTTATTGATACTCTCAGTTTTCATTTAAGATATAGGCAATCTTAATCTATTAATCTGTTTAAGACTTTCAGATAAAACACAGAAAACTCCAAAAGTGCAAACAGACCAGTTTTATAACACAGCTTCATGACTTCCAAATGGATGAAATTAGCAATCTCAACTACTCCAGTCAGAAGTCAACCCTAATGCTAAACCTGGTGATAGCACACCACCAAGCATTTGTGATTACAAGCCAGCACGCAGCAGAAATCCTTTTCCTGTGTTTTACAACTCCCTTAAATCATTTAAACTGGATTACAATACACTTATGACTCTGATCTTATTGCTTTCTACAATACTTCTTGCCAAACAAAATTAAATATCTATGCAAATTGAACTTTCTGAGTAAAAACAAAGAGGATTCTCACGCTTACATACTGATATAGAAGCCTACATCTGCAGTGATCTCACTAGCAGCCCTACAGTGGCTGAGAGGTAGCATGGAGTGTGCTGGGAGAGGGTTACCCAGTGCACGGGTGATGACCAAGGCTAGATTTAAATTACAGCAGCTACTGACCTAGGCTGACTCACCAGTGCTGTGTGTGTTACGATACCAGTTAGGGCAAGTTGCACAGGAGCAGTGCAGGGCTACTAGTGACAGTGCTAGTGCAATGCTTACAGTGTGGAAATCCACCTGGTCACAGGGCTTTTATGGTTCCAGTATGCTGTTGCAGTGGAATTACACCAGTGGAAGGTTCCCTTCTTCTGAAGATGAACAAACTATCATTACTGCTAAAACATTAACAATTTGCTACCTACCTGTGCAGAGTCCATGTGAAATCATTCTGCCTTCAGGTGGCCTGAAGGGTGAATGCTTTTGGAAGAGCAGACTAGTATAAAAATAAAAAGGGAACGAAGGGAGTCTACACATCACCAGGGTACACAAACAGTTCACATGCTTTACAGACAGTACGTCCTATAATTAACGTCACCCAAGGCTTGGAATCATAAAATTCTACCAAGAACTTTGCTAAATTCATATTGTTTAAACAGAAATGCTCCATGCCAAGTATCTGCCTTTGTTTGATATTTCAAGAGAAAACAACTTAGCTCTTTCTGAAAATGTGACTAACAAAAAAATAATAGTCTTTGCTCAGCCTATCATAACCTCTGTATCCTTTTACTTCAAGTAATCCTAGACATCCACAAACTCTGAAGTAAAGAAAATAAACTTGCCTTTGCTTCTTCTCTGGTATTTCAATTAACTAAAGACACGAGAACACACTAACTTCACAGAAACCAAACTGAACTACCCTGTTCAATCATGAAAAGCATCTTCTGATTTCCTGGGCAAGTAATTCCACTTTGCAAAACTGATGAACATTTGTAGCAACAATTAACACCAACACGTAAGGGGCTCTGACAATATCCTAAGCTATTACTAAACACCAACACAGCACTTCAGTCAACACATTGGACCTACTCAACTGGTACAATTCACCCTTCTCTTAGATTTCCCCATGTTAATGTCTTTTCCAAGCAGGCTATCATAGCCCCTTGTCATAGGCACATCTAATCCAGTGGCAGACATGAAACTGAGATGGAGCAATAGCCTTACTGGGGTAAAGTTCTGCCCAGTTATGCATTGGCACGGCCAGTTCTAGCAAATAGGACAGACCTGAGGCAGCAAAACCCCTGCTGCAGGGATTATCTCAGGTGAGGAAAAGAGCAGGTAGGCCAGTCACCCAATTTAAAGGTGTAAAACATCCATCTGCTCACTTCACCATCTGCTTGAGGTTAGCACCCTTGTTGTGCAAATGAAGCAAAGAACAAGATCTTGCTTCCACCACGCCAATTCAGAGTCAACTTTATCTGCCCTGGTAGGATTCACTGCCTCCAGCTACCTACACCACCCTGTCACCCAACACAGCTCCTTGGTAGCAGAGAGGGAAGAAAGGTGAGCATGTTCACCTTGCACCATCATAGGCTACCGATTACCATCTTTATTCAAACTGCTGGGAGCAGCTAAAATCTGGCCACATGCCACCTTCTTGCCACCTCTGCTAGAGGGCTGCAAGCCAGGGCAGAGGAGCAGTTCACACTGCCAGCAGCAATCCTGGTGGTGCCCTTTCCTATCTAGGCAGCAATTTTATACCTGCCTGGGGCAGTGGAACATCCTTGCTCTGGCCCTGCAGACATGGACTTTAAGAAGGTGGCATACTATAAGTGGTGACATGAATTATTTTAGTCATCCTGAGCAAAAGAGTAAGCTTTTGGAATGGCCTTTAGTGACAAGGAGATTATTTTGATACAAAAGCAGTGGCAGCCAGATGTAACTACAAAACATTGCCATCCTACTCCATAAAGAAAGAAATGTGCCACTGCATGTGCATATATATTCCATATAGACAGAGGTTATAGACACAGCCCCATTAGTATCACTCTCTGGAATCTTTTAATTCTTTCTTCTCAGTGCCATCCCACTGTTTAGAAAATATTTATCATAGGAAAATAATGAACAGAAAAACAAGTCCTTTGAAAATATTATTGGGATTAATTCTTTCATGACTTTCTGTTTTTGAAATGTGTTTACTGCAATTTTGCCCAATTTGGAAACATTTATCAAGGACAGGTCAGACACTAAGTCAGCACTTGCTCCTTCTGCAGTGCCTGGGCTGAGCCCAAAGCTCACCTTTGATAACAGGATTGCTTACTTACTACAGAGCAGGTAGATAGAAGGTGGTGGGGAAGCCAGAAGTTCCAAGTTTCCAGAAGAGCTCCTGGGAAGTCAGGGGACCTCAATAATTTTGAATAAGTTATCCACTTCTAAGACCAGGGTGGGGGTGAGATTTTAATTTAAATTATTTTTTTATGTTAATATAAAAACATATGTTTAATATATAATATATCTATGCATATACATAATCTACTTTAGAGAAATTTCTTACATAATTTACAGCAAGTAATTTCTACATCATTAACTCAAGATGGGAATGCTAGTAGTAAAAACCTTTTACTTCTTTAAAATAAAGCCCATTTCTCCAGCAAAGCACTGGGGACACTGTCCAGGAGCTGTAACCTCTCCAGCCAACACAAATACACCAAGAAGTATTTGCACCTGCTCCTTTACACCTGATCTAAAGTTAACATCAACGCTGTACAAACAGACTGATTTAAAGGGCACTGAAGTTACATATTTTAGACTTGGAATACTTCTCTCTCCCTTGCAATGCTGCCTGCAAAACTTCTCTCATACTGCTAAAACACCATCTCCTCAGATCTTACTCAATGGTCTGCCTTTGCTAGGAGCTACACATTTTTGTCCTAGTACAAACCGCCACCCTTCGACATAATTAATATACAAAACAGAGGAGTACTAATCCTAACTTGCCACTCTTCTTGAGGAACAGTCACACTCCCCCTACTCATTGTCCATGTTGGTCTACTTTGACCATTTCTGACTCACAGATGTAAACAACTCCTAAATCTATACAGCAACATGTTTATCACCAGCTATATATACATGTCATCCTTTCACTGAGCCCACAAAATCCTCTTCCTTGATAGAGACTGGTAACACCCTCAGACAACGTCATCCTGCTCATACATCAGCCAACAGTGTGACATCCAGCAGGAATGGATGAATATTCATGGACAAACACAGCAGGAACATAGTTCAGAAGCATCTGCATTCAAGTCACGCTTATGGCAAGACTTCCCAAATGCCGATGGGCTCACGAATTTTAAAAACACCTGAACTCTTCAGTGAATCAGCTACAGTTAACTAAGTCACAAACCTTACAGAAGCATGTTGTTGATTGGGTATACATTGGTAGAGAGGCAGATGCAACTTATAAAACTGATGAAAACTGCTCCTGTATGCTATTAAAAAAACAAAACCAAACCCCAGCCCTCTGATTGAATATAATACTTCCACAGGAAGGAAAGCACCTTCTGCAAAGAGGACTATGCGCTTGTAAAACCAGTATCATTCACAGCCAAGACAGGAACAGGGGTTGGCCCAGAGAGCACACCAGGACAGTAAGCAACATGCCACCTACATACTCATACCCAAGGCACTGCTGCAGACTGCCACAGGTGAAATGCAAATGCATGGACACAATACATGCCACAACATCAAGGCTGTGCTCAATTGAGCTTAAAAAAACCCCTCACTTTATTATAATTTGTCTGAAAACACCATTGAGAGGAAGAAGGCAAGGGTGTATGCTCAGGGTATCCTGCTGCGGTGGGAACATGAAACCAGGATTTGCAGTCATCACCCCACTGGTGCCTGCATACTCACCTCAGCAGGCAGCCCTGCAGCAGGGAAGCTGGAATGGGGGCAAGGGAAGACTATAGCATATAGTTTTTTACAGACATATATACAGAATACATGGGGCAGAAGAATGGCACAAACGTATGCTTGCTTTGCAACTTCCACTGGTGACGAGACTTGTGATAGGAAGGATGTACAAGAATCCCTTTCAGATTTCAGGGTTAGGCAAAAGAAATCTTCAGGAGGAAAATTTAAAAAAAAAAAAAAATCAGTACCCAGATAAAAAACTATTCTACTGACACATTCAAAGTCTTTAATACAAGTTGCTTTCTGATGGACGAGACTGATAGTTAAAGAAAAAAGGGGAGAAGTTTTAGGCATATAAAATGCAAATTCCTTATCTATGAAATAGGTACAGGAAGCCCTGTCTTCCATTTTTGTGCATGCTTTGAGATTTACAGTGGGAGAAAACTGTATAAATATACTCTTTTGCATACTTTGGCTGATTTATTTACTATCTTTACTCCTATATGAAATGCACAGGTGAACAAACCATGTTTGATTTCCAGGGAATGTAGACTTTCTTAATGATTCCATTTTCTAAACATTTCTCATTGAATAGCCCAAGTTGGAGGAGACCTCAATAAGGTTTCTCATTCAACCTCCCCCATGAAAGCAAGCTCAGCTGTGAGGTCAGACTAAGGCACCCAGAGTTTTATCTAGACTAGTCTTTAGAACCTCCAAGGACAGAGATTGCACAGCTACCCCAGTTACCTGGTCTACTGCCTGACTCTTCATGGGGGAAAAGGTTTCTCCTTATCTCCAGCCTGAAACTCATTTCAGTTTATATCTGTTGTTGCTCACCCTCTCACCATGCACTGCTGTGCACAGCCTGGCTCCATGCCCTCAATAACCTTCTCCTCAGGCACTGGCAGGCTGCTGTTTATTCCCATACAAAGCCACTCCTTCTCCAGGCTGAGCAAGCCCAAATCCCTCAGCCCGTCCTCACAGGGAAAAGTCGTGGTGGCCTCTGCTGGTTTCTTGTACCAGGACACCCAAACGAGGACGTAGTCCTTGGATGTAATCTACTGAGTGCTGAATAGTGGGCACTCACTCCCCTTGATCTGCTGATGGAGCGCCTCGTGATACAGCACAGGATGCTGTTGGCCTCCTTTGCTGCCAGGGCGCGCTTCTGGCTCACATTCCCACCACAGCCCCAAGGGCCTCCCCACAGATCTGCAAGGAAAAGTCTCTCAGACACAGTCCATTCAAGCAGCTAGGCAGGAAGATACAGTGAAAAGGGAGAGCGGAAAAGTGTTCATCACCTGGCTGTGCCAAGATAAATAAAAACAATAAAAGGGGGGGGGAAAAAAAGTTTTAATTGCCCTGGGACTTAGTAAACAAGCAGCTGAGTCTGGCGTTAATGCCAACACAACAGCTGGCCTTCAGAAGGCATTTGCTAATATGGCAACTTGTAATTAACACAAGGTCATCTCTAAAAGTTACTAGGCCAATTTGCTGTTAAATAGCTTCCTCCGGGGGATGTGTCCCTGTTGGAGTACGAGCTACTGCATTGTGTCCATGAAGACAGACAGCTTGGGCAAGAGCCGTGTTTCCCCAGGGAAACAGGGTCACCATACGGGGCTCTCTGTGCTCCCCACATCTATTCATGCCGAGGCCCCCCTCTCCCCTCACTGCCCCACAGATCAAAGCAGCCTTCTGTTCCCATGCAGACTGATGTGCTACAATACCCACAGCATCCAAGCCCGCTGGAGGTCTCTGTCAAGGTTGACAGCAATGAGCCAACACTTGTAGAATAAAATTGTGCAACAGCCTTTGGGCTGGTTCCACCAGCATTCACTGGCCCAGGCGTCACAGGCATAGACAGAATCGTAGAATCACAGAATTGTTTAGGATGGAAAAGACCTTTAAGATAATCTAGTCCAACCATTTACCCAGCACTGCCAAGTCCACCACTAAACCATGTCCCTAAGCACCACATCTACACATATTTTAAATACTCCCAGGTATAGTGACTCAACCACTTTTCTGGGCAGCCTGTTCCACTCCTTGACAATCTGAAGAAAGTTTCCCTAGTATCCAGTCTAAACCTTTGCTGGCTCAACTTAAGGCCATTTCCTTTCATCCTATCATTTGTTACTTGGGAGAAGAGACCATCTCCTATCCTTACTATTAACCCCCGTCAAGTATTTGTAGAGAGATATAAGGTCTCTCCTCAGCCTCAGCTGTTCCTCATAAGACTTGTGCTCCAGACTCTATGTGGCCCTACGGCCACCAGCAGGATGTCACCACAGGCATACATACATATATCCCTCACACAGTTTCCTGCGCAAGGTACTTCTCAGTGTGGATCAGTGTCTTCCCAAACAACCTGATCCATAAGTCACTTTGTCCTGAAAACCTTTCTCTGGGGTAAAGTCCATGTAAATGGAAGCTTCAAGCAGCTGGTAGAGAGGAACATTTTCTTTTTTAGGCAGCAGTTTCTCCGCTTCCTTCAGATACATAAGTTTCTGTACCTAATTTTATGCAGAGGGCTGGGACAGCCTGTCTAGGTGAGTGCTACCACTTCCCATGCTTGTCTCTGCTCTTCCTTTGTTTGGGAGAACATCTCACTCTCCACATCTGGCAGCTTCCCTAAGCCTTTGCAACACCAGCCCTGGTTTCAATACAGAGACATCCACTTATTTTCCAGAATTCAGAAGGACCTTTTTGTGAAGTCAGTCAGCAAGTACTTTATCTGCCCAAGGATAGAGGCAGCTGGTGCTGATAAGTGTTTTTTGCCTTTTACTGCCCTTCTTCTATGCTTTCCCTGAAGAGACCTCCAGCCCTCACTGCCTTTGCAAGAATGCAGTTACAAAGGCCATCCCAAGTGCCAGGAGGTAGACAGATGTTGAGATCCTTGAATGCCATTCCCTTGTACTGCATCAGTATGAAGGCAGAATAAAAGTTTTCACAGGTGGTTTCTAGATGACATCTGCTTCTCCTGGAGGACATGGCACGATCAGTACCTGCTGCTCAGCCTGACCTGACAGCAGGATGCCAAAAGAGAGAAGGCAGGAGGAGAGACAGGTCATGGAAGGGTTTCAACTCACCATGTGGGAGTAACTCCTAGTTCCAGTCTCCTACCTGGATTTTTGCAACAGAAAGGAGCACATTAAAACATTAGCTATAAAGCTAAGCAAAGCCAAGAGTGGAAACAAAAGGGGAGAGAAAATCCAGAGTCCATCCATTAGTGCCATATGCCAGCAGTAATTGGCCTAGTAATCTTCTCAGCCTTGCCTCACCATCTACCAGTAAAACCACATATCAAGGTACAGGCTCATTATCTCTGTACACCCATACACACAGGAGAATAAATAACAGATAATTTCATATCACTTAAACATCAGCGTCACTCTTATTTGAGTTCTTCCCAGGTGCTTCATTTAGAGGTATTCAAAAAAGCAACAGGATTAGCAGTTCAAAAGATAGAGTTTTAAAAAGTCTTTTATGGTAAAATAATCACCGTATAAATCGGGGTAGGCATGAGGGACTAGGCTACTGAAGACCAAATCCTGCCTTGTACCTTTTTAAAAGTAAGGCAAGAAATTTGCCAAGGCCTTTGACTTCAGGGCAACAGAGTTAAGTATTTTCCAGTTTTGCAACATACTGCACTTTAGGGGTAAATGAGCTCCTTTTCAGTCATCATTCAACATGTAAAACACCTCACTGTGATTTTGCTAAACAGTTTTTTATAGGGCAAGAAAATAAGTGATTCTTTTTATCCTTTCTGAAAATTTCATATTCTTGAAACTCTTACAAGTCTGGGAAGGTGGAACTCATTCGTAAATAAGGCCCTGGGAAACACACATGACCACAGCTTGGCAGGACCCCAGCCCTGAATGAGCTCTTTCATTTTCAGCATGTTTGGTAACTTGGGTTTAAGAGCAAATGGTAGTTTTGATAGAATATTTCAAACAGAGCAACCAGAGTTCTACAGTCACCTTTGCCTAAAAGAGACTCATATAATAATAAATAATAATAACTGATTTTTCAAAGCATTCCTCTCCATACCTCCTAATGTAAGCAGAGGTGCTACAAAAAACACTAGGAGCAGCTGTATAATTTAGTCTGGCCAAGTACAAGGTTGAAAACGAGTACAGAAAAAGGGAAAGAGGTTTGCAGCAGATTAAGCGGAACAGAATTCATTGTATTCATTGGCTGATTTCTCTCACTAAGTTACTGTACAGCATTGCTGCTGTGCAAAAACTGAAGCACCTACTCATGAGCTGCACCAAGCCTACACAAATTTGTAGATTTATGACTTGTATGATGAGCCCCCCACATGTTCAGAGATAATGAGGCTACTCTTGGGTGCTTAGCTGCAAGAACTCAGTTGTAGCCTTGGTGCCTGTATAAAGATAAATTTATAAGCAAGAAACATATAAGGAAATCATATACTTCAGAGTGCAAATAAAGCTGTCTGATCTCATGTTGTGAGTGTGCTGATTGTAAGTCCACAGAAGGAAGTGAGAGGTTCTGGAGGGTTTGGGGCATAACACACAGCCAAAAACACTCCCAAGTGCCAAATGCCCAATCAAATATTTGCAGATGCAAACTGTGGTGATTCCATCCTTTGTGATCCATCTTGGACCATCATTTGAAGGACAGAATCTAATTAATTCAATTATGGTCAAAATGAAACCTGAACTTAAAGAACCTGGAAGTGACGCTCACACAGCAAAAGCCGCAAGTCAGACCACCTGCCCTGCAACCTGAACTGAAAGCAATATTATTTCCTGAAAATTATTAGCACAAGCTGCAGCATGAAGTTGATAAAAATATCAGCACCAAGTTAGTGATTGGTCTGGAGAGTCTGTTCCTTTCAGGATCATGTTATATACTGCACTTCACAGAGTATTTTTATCCTAGCTTCAACTGTATTTCCACAAGTTAAAAAAAAAATTATTATTGAATGTTATATTTCAGGTCAGCTGTGTGAATTGTCATATATCTAGCTGAAGCCTAAACAGGAAGTGAAGGGGGAAAAAATTGAAGTTAGCCAGAAAAAGTGAAATTATCTCAGGTAATTTTTCCCAGAATGTCAAAGCTAGAGAAGACTATTAATAAATTTAGCACCAATATCCTGTCATAACTGTTTATTCTGGCCAGATAAAACCACATTTAGTGGAAAAACATTGATTTCCTTTCAGCATCATAGCCTGGAACAGCAAAAGCTTTGTTTATAAAAACCCAAATAGCTTTTTCTCTCCAACCTGCCCAGTTGGCTTACATATAACAACTCTTGCTGTAGGGGACAGAATGACCATTTACAGTTTGAACTGCAGACCATTTAATTTCTGCAACTAAAGTACACCCCAGAAAGCTTGACATGTATTGGATAAAGATTATCAAGGCTCTGGCATCTTTCTTCCTTCTAACATGCCTCGGTAGATGATAGACAGTAAATATTTTTTCTAAGTATTTATTGGAAGATGTTTTCATGAACTAGCTCTGATAGACATTTTTTTGTCATTCAAAAGGCAATCTGTATACAAGACAGCCACTGGAGTTGGGGCAAGACCAGCTGCCAGGCATCTGGCAGGTTTGTCAGCATTGGCACACGTGCTAGATATCTGGCAGTTAGCTTTTGCATATGTTAGTTTCAGCAACAGCCATAGCTACATCAAAAGCCACAAAGGCATGTCCTGGTTATTTTTCATGGTGTCTGCATTGATCTAACACATTCTAAGTTCACTGTCCAGGTTTTTTGTTGTCGTTGTTGCTGTCTTTGGGGTTTGCTTCCCCCTCTGCCAAAAAAGAAAGTTTGAAAGAAGAGGGCAAGTGCTGGGTGATAACTGGAAGCAGACCACCGTTAATATACCAGGGCTTTGTACACAGATGTGTATATATATAAATATATATGTTTCTCGAGGTCCTCTAGACACTAGAATAACTGTCTGTCAGAGGCAGTGCTCCAAACCACCTTCCCTTGCCACAGTGTCCACCAACAATAAACAATCTACTTTAAAAACAAACAAAACAAAAAACCCCAAAGAACAATTTCTTTTCACATAATTCCATGTGGTTTAGCTTTTAATTGATTTTGGGCAATGTTACCCTCTATTGGTGTTTAATAAACCTGTAGGCTTAATGCTGCAATGAACACCGCTGGCTAGCCTAGGGCCACTAGAGCTCTTCCCTGAATACCAAAGAAAGCGAACACTTCACTAAAAAACAGGAAACCACATTTTAGCAAATCTAAAGTAGAGTTTCATGAATATCTCGAGGGCAGTATAAGGCCATACTGATCCTGAATGCAGTCTGACCCTGTCCGCCTGCTCACCCCATGTTGAGACCAGCACAAACAACAAGGAGGCCACACAGCAAACCAGAACTGGGAAGCTAGGCTAAGCAAAAGTGAATTATCTGGGCTGTATTTACTGAGCTGGTTTCATTTGGAACAGTTTCCCAAGCTGGCTTCCAGGTACATCTGTGCTGGCACACACTGGGAAAATGTCTGGGTGTAGGGGCTGCTTCTGGCAGTGGGTGCATCTCAGGTGCCAGCACAGACCAGACCAGAACAACCCAGTGTGGCAAGGGACACATTTAGCCCAGTGGGCTTTGCAGAGGTGCAGCACCTCTCCAATAGCACTCGTCGTGAGCTTTGAATTGTGCAGTACCCCTCCTCATATCTCAGTCCCACAGGAAAATAGTAGGGGAACTCAAGTCACACCATCTACACCTCTCAGCAGCCAATGGCTGTCTGCTGTCACCCGTGTAAATCTCAAGTTCACCACTTGTCAGCTGCCTGTGCTTTGGCACACTTGGGCTGAACAGTCCTCACACTGTCAATGGTGCCACGGTGGGAACAGACCAGGTTGAATCAGATAGGTTGTGATTTAGCTCAGGCTGAGATTTACCTTTGTGCCAAGGCAAAACTTCGCACTCCTTGTCTCTTCTGCATGCAGCAGCTGTGTAAGAGACCACCAGGACATCAGGGCAGAAGTTGTCCCTCTACTGATATCAGGTGTTTAAAATACATGCAAAATTCTACATCTACCAGAGACAGTTACCTATAGTGACTATCTACAGTGATTTGATCATCATGATACTGCATTGCTTGTCATCACCATAGTGCAAGGAAGTATTTGCAGTCAAATCTATGCAAAGAGAAAGAAAGTTGACTTTCTTTGCTGTTGGATCAGCAGATTTAATACTTGCAAAGAACTTGGAAAATACAGCAAAGAGAAACAGAAGTATACGATCACTGGTAATATTACAGGATGAATATAGGTAGGAAAAAAATAAAATCAACAACAAGAACTGCAGAGTTTTCGAAGTGGTCTTTGGTTTGGTCGGTTGGTGTTGGATTGGGGTTTTTTGTTTGGTTGGTTGGGGTTTTTTTTTCAGACAAACTCACTGCAAGTCAGTCAAGAGATCCATATACTCTCTGTATTTCTCACCTGCCACATCCATTTTTTTAGCACACGTCAAGCAGCTTCCTACTCAAGGATCTCTGAGCCATTTCATTCTTGGCACCCTTGGCAGGACATGAAGAAACCTGTTTTTCTACTTTCTCTCTTGGGAATCTGAGGCTTCTCAGTCTGTGCATATCTCACCCATTCCTCTCTCTTTAAAAACACCTTCCCAAGAGTTTGGATCATGGTGATGCTCCCTTGACCCACTAACATGCCTGAGCAAAAGGGGATATTTTTTTGCCTCATCCCAGTGGTTCTGCCATACACCTTGACAATCCTTTGTCAGCCTGGGAATTCTGGGGAAAAAAACCTGAAGCCTTAAGTTAGACAACAGATAGCATTCAGGGATAGCTGTTTATACTAGCTAGAGCTTTAGAGCTGCAAGGGAATGAGTATCAGGCAAGAAAAACAAGGCTTTTAAACTAAGTTATAGTAAAATCACACTCAGCAGCTCAGGTTTCAAAACCTGCTCCCACAAAATCCTGTGCACAGGCATTCACTGCAGGTGTCCCAGCATTTAACACCTAAACCGGTGCCACCGGTATCACCTCAAAAACAGCCACCACATTCATCCCGCACTCAGGCCTGTGGGGCATTTCTCAAGATGCATCCCCAAAATCCTAGGCATGCCCTCAGAGTCCAACAAGGAGAGCTTACACAACACCAGTTTTCAAGAAATTGTGTTTTTGGTGTCACGGGCCACTGCACACAAGGAACGGCAAACAATGAAGGAAGCTGGGACAGAGTTGATTTACATTTTGCCACTTTTCATCTGTCTCTTCAGTGGCCTATAGTTAATCAAACCAACACCCCTTCTGTGTCACAAGTGCTAGAAAGAAGTCGGCACTGTACATCCTTCCTGCTATTCTCTTGCAAATAGAGCCACAGCAGAATTCAAAAGTAGTGCACAGAGGCCGAGTGAATTATGCATTTGGCTCCTCTCAAAAGCTAGGGAAGAGCTCAAATGCCAGATTTTCTTAAAAGCAAAGCAGCCCGTCAGCAAAATGACACTGACTGTCTGTATTGGGGGCAGTGGGCTTTCTCTTTTCAGAAATAGCATCCATTCATCTGTTGTTGTTTTTTTAATTAGAAAAACTGATAAATACAAAACCAATGGGGGAAAACAAATACAAAAATAACAAAGACACATTTATCTGCTAAAGGGAAGTGGCAAAGAGCAGCTGTCCTCTAATGATCACCAGGCACGTGAAATTAATCCACATCTTTATTACAAATTTGAACCAACAAAATAAATTAAAACTCAAGTCAGATCGGGAACCCAGGTGGGGAAGGAATAAGCAAAGCTCAGTTTACCCTCAGCCTGGCCAGTCATCTCTATAAAAATAAGTACCTTTGTCTGCTGCCGCCACAATTATTCTCTCATCACCATTGCTGAAGATGAGATAGGGAAGCCACTGCCCTGCTCTGAACAACGGCTGCTTTACGCCAGGGCAGGAGATGAATAGCTCTGATTATTCATAGGAGCTACGGATACATGTGGTGTAGAAGTTTAATTTTTAAATTTCCATGAAATACATGCTTTTAAATATAGCATAAGGAACAATACTGCATTGATCTAGTCCTTCCCTCAAATAAGTATTTTCCATTAGTGGGAACCAATCTGGCATTGGCAAAATTCCCATCAAGTCCAGAGAGCTTTGCATGAGGGAATATCACATTGTTCAGCTACTCATCCCCCTCCACTAGATCCTGCATCCCGAGGAAACCGAACAAGGGAACAAGGCACTAAACAAAGTTCAAAGCATAAGAAGTGGCTGCTGGGATTAAGTCAGGGAAGAGAACAGAGCCTCGTCCTTGCTCCCAGTAGCTCCTGGATCCCAAACAGATCTGCTTCAGGGAGCACAGGGTGCTCCAGGGCTAGAGCTGCTTCCACACCCTGTCCCTCTAGGCCACATCTTCAGTCCAGCCTCCCCTTCTGCAAGCACTCACACATTTAGGATCAGTGCATTTCTTTTTTCCCCAGTGACTGAGACACACTGAATTCACACGTAGCAAAAGCATATGGGTTGTTTGAATATTATCCTGCCAAGGCTACCACATTATTTTATGAGCTCCTTAGTTTTTAAACATTGGCAGAAGAAGCTTAGCAAAGATTTTGTTACAGGTTCTATTTGTGCATAGAATTCAGCAAAGCATTTAAAAGTACACTATATACATCTCAATTCAGAATCAGCTGTGGTGGGGAAAGGAACAGAAGTAGCTTTATTTTGTGAAAAATTCCAATGGATTCATGCAACTAGATGATTTTGCTCTTTGCCAAAAAAATAGTAGGGTCACTTGTTCCTGTAGAGAGGCCTTCAGAATGCACCAGACAAGTGTCAGTTCTACAGATGAGTGATTTTTAAATATTTAAAAAACAAAAAAGAAACAAAAAGAAACCCAAAACAATCAAACAGCAGATAACTCCTAAAAGGTTTTTTTGTTTAGGTTTTTTTGTTTGGGAGGAGCAGAAGGGTTCTCCTAAAAACTTTATAGTTGAGCTCAGGAATTTGTATTTCACTACAAAAGTCTGGAATTTTATTATAGTAAAAATTGCAGTTGTAACTTTTCTCTCGCTTCTTTTGTATAAGGATAGTTCAGGGAGTAGGACATTTGCATATTGTAGAGTGAATGAAGTAATAAGAGGTAACCTTTTACATCAAATGGATCATAAACCATTCTGATTATCTCACAATTTTCTTTGAGCTGAAAATACCCACTGCCCTCAATATGCACTTTTTGTGAGGCAGTACACTCAGCTCCTAATCAGGATCAGGGCATCTTATGCTCAGCACAGCAGAAGTACAAAAGAACAAAAAACAACAATTAGAAGCTAATCTTTGTTCTGGTGAGGTTGCTGTCTAAATTGAATTTAGAAGATAACACCATTACTCCAATTTACAGAAGTGGGGCTGAAAGAGAGTGAGATTAAGGGTCTGTGTACTCTAAGGCATTTCACAGTTTTGCTTTCTTCCACGCTTTGTATACCCTGTTTATTTAGAGTGCAGCTCATCAAAACAGGATTATCTCTCATTTGTGTTTATACCCTGTCTAACACTAAGCAGCCATTAATAACTACATAAGAATTGCTTCTCAGACAGCAATAGCTACAGGTGATTAATAACAATGCAACTCCAAGCACCTAGCTGCCAATACTGTGTTTTCTTTTCTGCGTTACAGGGATTAATACTTCCAGTCACGATCTGCTGATACCTAGGTAAACAACCTGCACAGAGGGGGAAGAGAGCTGGCACATCTCTGCTTCTGGAGCACTGGGAGGGCTACACTACCTGGCAGCAGAGAAAATAAACAAATAGCTCAGAGGAAATCTCTTTCCAGGAGAAGAACAGGCCCACTAACCCTCCCTTCCAGACTTTATGAATAAGGGATGTTAGAAGAGGAAAGAGGAGGAGCAGAAGGAAAGCTAATACAGAGTTAACAAGTGCAGATTAGCAAAGAAGCAGAGAAACTGCTGACACTCCATTTTTTACAACGCATACTTTTACTGTCATCATCAGGGACTTTCAGTCCCTGTCTTCTATCAGACTGCTACAGCTATCACATATTACCTACACAAAACACCAAAACTTATGCATTTAGTGTCATTTGAACAGCCGTGGAGTTTCTGAGGGCATTTGCACAGGGAGAGATAAGCCATGAGAGCTGCAGAAGACCCAGCCTTTTTGGAGCAGCAGCTGTAAGCCAGCTGTGCTAGATTGGACTGTCCTTACCTCAAGACAGATAAGTGACATTAAACATCTGCACTTACGAAGCTGCATCGCATCCCCGTGCAATATCTCAGTTTGGCTGGGCAGCACATGCCCAGGTCTCAGGCAGTGAGCTCACAGAAAATAAAAAGCCACCTGCCAGGACAGTCCACTCAGCCTTGGTCCTGCCCACTCTGTGGGGTCTCAAGGACAGGGGCCTGCAGCAAGCAGGCAACACTTCTGCCAGCCTGGGCCCCTGCCCACAGGCCCTGCAGCCTCCACCATGACCTCCCTTGTGAGCCCTAAAACAATTCAAATTCCCCCCCCCCCTTAAAACAGACAAAATGAACACTCCCAATGAGAGGAATTCCTTCTGCAAAGCTCTTGGGGTGCAAGGAAAGTTCTATGAAACATAAATTATTAATCGAATTTAAATGGGTAACTATTCAGGGCACAGAAACATGTATTACACTCCATTACGTGTCTGGATTTGAAAACACTGTAGCATAATCTCTGCTCAAATTCCCAGTCCTTCCAAGCAGAAAGCTTCAAAAGGAATGATATATATATATAAGAATTGAGATTATAGACAAAGAGGATATATTAAAGAATGCTATTTCTTATATATAACCCAGAGTTCATTTACTTTGAAAACAGGACTTGGGGCAGATACTTCACCATGAGCACAGCCCTGAGGAATGCTGAAATCAGCCATCAATAACTCTTTTCACAAGACAAGCCTCCCGAGGGCAGAAGGATAATACCAAGTTGGGTGGTAGTTTTTAAGCAGCTGGACACAAATTGGAACTTGTCAGTTGTTGTTCCCAGGCATTGCATGTCAAATTGGAATAACCTGTTGTGCTCTTGCTAATTTTTTTCCATGACTGGCTGCAGAATGCAGAAAAGACACCTGTTGACTCCTGAATTAGTTTCCCTATGATGAACAGCTCTTATCAATCATCACTCCATGTGAGATTTCAAAATAATAGTTTCTTCTCATTTTCCCCACAGTGAGACACATCCAGTGCAAACAGCTGAAAGCTGTTTTCCTGAACTCTGCTGAGAAAGTTTCTTCTTCCAGGCTTTTGGAGGGTTCTTACCATTCCAGGAACCAAGCTCGAGAAGCTGCCTAGAAGCAGCACAGCGGCCACACTGCACAGCACACTGGCAGTCGAAATATCTACGACACATGGAGTCTCCCAGTAGCCGCGGGCCCAAACGGGGGCCCAGTACTTGAGTCAGGTCTATGGGAGCTCCTGATCTGCAGCAGAGAAGATGCAGCTGTCTGGAAAGGCAACAGGAAGCTGAGGTCCAATAAAGCAATCTGTGGCAAGTGCTGTGCTTCATGCTGTATGACAGGGCACCAGACACAGCCAACAGCTCGTCTCATCTCTGCTGACTCAGTGGTGCCTTTGATGTAGCTTTTTTGTAGCTAAAGGTTCACAAGGACAGATGGGGACAAGATGACAGCTTCAACTCCAGTGTTACCAATGTGCATTAACCTCAAGCTACCCAACACACATTCCCACAGTCACATTTTTAGCGCACTCATCAGCAACGTATCCACTAAAACCAGAGGAAACCAACCCCTTCAACGCTTTAGGGTCTTTTATCTAACAACCAAGAATGGGCTTTTCCTTCCCTCCTTGCAACACAGATGCACTTCCAAATCAGTCCCTGTGTCTTGTTCAGCACCTCCAGAAGTACTTCACTGCACATAGGTTCAGCATTTTCATCTACTTGGATCCCCCAGCTTCCTCTGTGGAGATTAAAGATGGCTCGATAGGCAACTACTGAGGTGATTTTCCCATGCGCTGTCAGCAGTTCCTCACTGGTGTGTCATATATTTGGTGAGATAAGCATCTTAAGAAATCCTACAGAACATGAGTTTCCACAACAACTCATGAAGCTGCTTTTAGGGATGGCCTTACAAGAGACAGGGGGCTGTTGCAGCAGAAAACTCTTTTCAGGCCTTGAGTCACTTGAAGATGATTTTTCAGTACAGTTTGCTCCTTTGAAAACATTATTTTTGTTGCTCCTGTTGTTGGCTGAAGAGCAGTATTGACTGTAGATTGCGTTCGTGGAGGCAAGTCATTATGGCTTCTCTTCCAAGTTTAGTAAACAATTAAACTGTTGTCAAGAGAGCAAAAATGGCAGGAAACACAAAATAGGCTTTAGCATTCTATCTCGAAGTTTAATACAGAATACAGGCCAGAAGAGCTCTCCACTGGCAGCAAACTTAAAAAAAAAAGTAAAATTGAATCTACACAGATGTATTCTGACAGCAAGGAATATGGACCCTTCATATTTATACATTTACCAAACAGATATTTCTCCTTCATATTTCCACATTTATTAAGCAGGTATTTCTCCCAAGATGGAAATTCCTCTCTAGTGACAAATTAGCTCCGTGGAATCACATAACTCCAGATAAAAGGCAGCAAAATCCCTATGTGAGGAGCCACAGGTAGTTTGATGCATTTTTTCAGTATCAGTATAAGTAGCCTTCTCACACATACACACATACTCTGCTGTGTTCCCTCGGGTATAGCTGTGGTAGTTTAGGTTGGCTCCCAGCCAAAGCCAAACACCAACCCAACAGCTTCCCCCCCACCCCTTCCCGAAAGGGAGAGGGGGGAAAAAAAAGCGGTAGCAAGGAATATATTTCTACATATATACAATTATATACAATTAAACACTATGTACATATGAACAGGAACCCAAAAAATCCCAACCAATCCCAACAGGGGAAAGGGGAAAAGGGAGAAAGGACAAAAAGGGGTAAAAACACAACAGATAAACACAATCGGAACTCAGGGATTAGCTTAACAAAATAATTAATACAATAAAATCTCACCAACTTGCCTTAAGAACAGCAGATTCCTTCCCCTTTGGACACGGGCTCGGACAGACATCTCAGAGAGGCCTCAGCCCACGTGGATAAGAGAGGCCCAAACACTGAGTGCTGCTGTCTCTGAGCTGATCCAAAAGGGAGGGAGAAGAGCTAAGCTAAGAGAGAGAGGACCTCCCCTCCCCTTACTTATACACACCTGATTACATAAGGGAATAGGATGGAATGCTTCCTTAGTTTTTGACCCCAGTTTTTAGGGAAGGCCTAAAGAACAACAAACCTCACCAAAGCCTAAAATTTAAACCACCACAGCAGTGCTCTGCACCACATCACGTAAATCCTCAAGGCTTGATCTGGTTTGTTTAGTTTGCTTTTTTTTTTCCCTTTTCTTTTTTTCTTTTCCATGTGACGGTGAACATGCAGTGAGTGCCACTGCATTGAGTAGCTGTTGCCAAAGTGACAGGAGAAATTGTGGTATTTGTCTTAGCAGATCTTCTCCAGGTGAACCAGGAGCTCCTACATCACTTGCCAAGGACACATGACTACTAAGCAGGGGCTCTTCAACATAGTGGGTTCCCACTCCGGGTCTCACTTTGTCCAGCTGCACCTTGGCTCTACTTCCAAGAGATGCAGGCACAGCAACCTACTCCAGTATTACATACTGAATTTAAAACTGAATTTCCACTCCTTCGAAAACAAAGCTGGATTCTTGAAGAATTCAAAGGAAGAGAAGAGTTTTGCTGCAGAAAAAACCACAGGTGGAAACTGCCCAGCAAGATGAAGAACATGGACTGCCAGCCACTGCTGGATACGTGCTAATCAATCTCTTAGCATGAGCAAATACATCTATTATTTGCGTAGGTGCAATCTATACCCCTTTGACCCTCTAAGTAAGCTCTGTCAGACAAACATTGAGCTGAAATGAGATTAGGCTAAATAGCCCCTTTGGGTTTAGCAAATAGGAGGAGAACAGCCACTCCCTTTCTTAATCCTGCAAAATCCCACATATAAAATATAAACATCAATTCAAAAAAAGTCAAAGAAGACAAAATATTATTTGAAACTTTAAAAAGGCCCAATCACTGAATGCACCTTGCAGTCTGAATACAATTGTTCTGGGTGGTCTGCAAAGCACTGAGCTTGCTGTGCAGAAAGGAGTATTTTAAGAACAAATCAGTGGAGCACAGAGTGCAGAAAAGATGAATTCATGTTAGAAAAACACTTTGTGATGTCATACACAGAATGCAAATGTTGAAAAAATAAATAATAGCTTCCCCTTACCTATTTATTTTCATTTCTTATGCCAATGTCATTATTCTTTTTTATGTATTTTGAGGATAAATATTAAGATTAATAGATTGTCAACATTATGAAGGCTTAGTCTCTAGGACACAAGGTCATTGGGAAGCAGAGATCTACAGTCACTGAGCACAGTGGCAATAAAAGCCAAGAACTCAACAACTCATTTTCATTTCAGGCACAAACTGAATGGGTTTGCATCCCAAATGGGCAAAACAGATTGATCCCTGCCCTAGAGACCCCAGAAGTTTAAGACTCTTGCCAAGGCTTTGTAGACCAGGCTTACTTTCTGCATTAGTGGGTGCATATGTAGACCAAGTTAATAATGCTGACTGAAAAACAATTAAAGAAAAAAAAATTCTGTCTAGAGGGATTTCTCTAGATCCTTGCCATTGGAGAAGAGTCATCACAACCCTAGATATGGCCTTCTCTCCAAAAACTATCCTGTGTGCCTTTCTCGCTCATCAGAGCTGTGGCACAGTCCCCAGTAGCAGCAGTGGCTATTCCTACTTGGAAACACAGTTCACCACGTTCAGGTGGGCAAGAAGCTGCTGGAGGTGCACACTTTTAAGGTCTGTAAAGTGAACATGCCAAGTACGGAAGGGCAATTTGCCATAGCAGAAGCGTTCAGCTTTCAAAATGCTTTGCAAAGCAGGTATGCATTGGGCCACCTATACTGAAGGGATATCAACACAACAAAGGGAAAGCCTGTGAAAGATGACCAAAAATAATAAATATTTAGGAGCCTAGAGTCAGGGTACCCGAGTTTAAACACCACTATGCTCTCTACTAGACAGAGTATAAATTTTAAGAAAGTGCAGATTCTCATTAGAGCTGGCATTAGAAATATTGAGGCAGCAAATGAAAACATGAGCTATTGTTTACCCACTCTCACATTAAACCACATCCACTGCTTTTTAAAATGATGCCCACTTTAACAGAGCCAGCATCAGCATCTCGGGCAGTGTCCCTCATAGCTGCAGGCCAAAGGCAACGTCTGGTGGAGTTCTCATGCAGAGATGTACCTTGTTTATGCAAAGGCCCAGTTTACAACTATATGAGCCCAAAGCACCCTGCACATGCCAGTTGCTCCTGGAATCAGTAAGAGTTTCACAGAATGGGTAAAGTTGGAAAGGAACACTGGAGGTCATCTAGTCCCTGCTCAAGCTTGGTCCTCCAGAGGATTTACTGAGGATTGTGTCCAGAGAAGCAGACTCCACAACCTCTTCAAGCAGCCTTTTCCAGTGCTGTCACCAGTTTCCAGCAAACTGAACACATTAGCAATTAAAGAATAAAAAAGAGAGAAAGAAATATTTTTCCTCAGGTCAACAGAAGAAGGTCCTGCACGCATCACAAGTCACCCAGCCCAAACCAAGACACATAGGTTGCAGAAGTGATTGAGTCAGAAAATTGGGCTCCCTCTTAGAGGAAGTTTCCAATAACTACAAGGAAGAGGCAAGCATGATAGTCTCTTGTTAGTTTTGGACATCTGTACATGCAGATTAAGGACCACTCTCCCAAAACATATGCCAACTGAATAACCCCTTATTAGAAGGGGCATCAATAATAACATCTGTAAGTCCCTTCATAACCAAGTATATAATCATTGACAAACCCCGCCACCAATTACAACCACCAAGTGTTATGTATACAAGAGACACTAACCATCCTCAGGAGCCAAGGATGAGTCAGTTTGGGTGGATGGCAGGAGAGGGGAAGAGGGGAAACAGTGTAATGTCTTCTTGAATTAACCATGGGTTCAGGATAGCACTTCAGACCAACAGGTGAATATTGTAATCCAGCCAGTGGGTACCGGATCCCTCACATCCATCTAGAAACTGCCACATAAGAGACACTACAATGTCATCTCTCAATAATGACACAGAAGTGATTGAATATTAACCTCGCCAACCACCACCGCTTGTCCAAATACAAACACACCTAAATCAAACCTACAGCCAGTCATTCAATTTCTTTCAATAGAGGTCAGTGAAAAACAGGGATATAGCCTATCTGGTGTCTAACAGGAGAAAAAAACACAAACCCCAACAAAGAAACCTCAAAACCCTGCTGTTAAAATTCTGTCTCAATATTAAATGCTACATCAATCAGCCTTCTTCTCAAGGAAGCCTTCAAACTTATACTTAGTAGTTATCAGCTTCCCACACTGATGGAAAAAATAAAAAAGTCAGGACTGAACCCCTCAGGCTATGACAACCTGAGCCAGAACAGTGAGACAGAAAATGGATTCTTTAAGAGCTGCACAATGCAAACCCCAATACCCCACGTTCAGTTATTAGTAGATCAGGGAAATGCATAATTTTGGGGCACACACATGTATATTGAACTAGAAGGAATAAATTACCTCAAGAATAACAAAGCTGCCACTCCAAATGGCATTTGGACAAATGGGTATAAAGCTACAAAGCAGAATCACATGCCTGGTGATGCCCAAATGATTAATATAACTTTTCTTCTGTAGGAAAATCCAAGATATACAAGGCAATTACACTCTTTTCAATCATGGAAAGTTTATTTTGGAACTGGAGAACCTCTTTCCTACTTCTTCACAAATGATACAAGTTCAGTTTAAGCAGTGCCTCAGCATCTGCTGGAAATTTGGCCAGCAAAGAATCAGGTGCTGGACGTCTCTCAAGGACGACTCTAAGGAGGATACAGTCACAACTACCACATTCATAGACCTGTCATACATGTCACATATTACTCTTTAGCCACATACAGGGTGTAATTAGAGATCATCAGGCAGCAAAAGTAAAGTGGTCTACCAGAAAAACAAAAAAACCCCAATGATTTTACATCAAACTTTTCAGGCGGCAGAGCTGACATCTCAAGTCATGCAACAGCCTGCCGAAATTAACTGACTTGTGTAAGTACTATTGAACAGCTCGTGAGCAGACAATCGATCTATCCTCACAGAAGAAATTTCACCTCCATGAGTATCTATCATATTATGACCAACCAAGGTGTTTGCCCACACTGAAGCCAGAAGACAGCAGGACTCTCATATATATTATCACATATATGTTATTATTACACACTAAATAAATATATACCTATATTTATTCCAATATATAAACTGTAAATAAATGAAACACATATGCATGTGTAAATGAATGCAGCCACACATACCACACACCAGCCCAGCTAAAACACAGGCAACTCTCATTTCTACAATCGCAAGTTCAATAACCAGCTTTGCGCAGCTTAGTACAGGGTATAGCTTGCCCACTACCAGAAAGTGCCCTTCCTGTGACTAACGCCGGGCTGCATGTTTTCCATGAGGGAATACGTAAAAAGAAAAAGGTAAGGTTAATGCTAAGAACAACATGCTGAGGAAGTTGATAAATTTTAAATGGGAGGCCAGACCAATAACCCTACAGACTGCAGAAACTGCACTCTGTTTTTTAGCATCCAAATCTAAGTCTGGCATGGGGAAGTTCAGTCAGTGCATGCAAAGACAGCAAATAAGTGTCACTGCACTTTCACATATCATTGGGCTAATAAAGTGAAGAAAAAAAATATGCTCCTGCCTTGATCCTTCAGACATCAGAAGATAATTTTTAACAGAAGCAGAAGATACGCAATGGACATACAAGACATCCACCCTATGGCTATCCTATCGCCATGAGACAGCTAAAAATTGTTGAAGCAGTTGAAAGGGAGCTTCTCCAAATACTCCAAAGACACTAGAAACAGGAGCCCAGACACACATGGACAAGAAGGTACCTCTTACCAACTGAGCAGAATCCAGTGTGCCCCAATACAGCACATATCATGAACAAGGATGGACAGCACAGACTGCTTTCACAGCCACAGGCGAGCCATACAGGATCAGCACTTTGCCTTAGACAAAAGCTTACTATTTATCCAGCCTTTTCTATTTGATTCAATTTGCTTAGGAAAAAAAAAAAAANGCAAAAACACACACCAAAAGCTCACAAGGATCGAATTACTCCAGGATTTCCAGAATCTTCCAGACCCTGAACCACCACAGCCCAGTTCAGGCCCCTCCCATCCAGGTTATGGCACACTAGAAATTAATTTTATTTTAGAAGTCAGGAAGATTTGTCAGGGGTGGTGGGTGTGCATGTGCGAAAGAAGACAACACAGACACCAAAGGCTAAGCTTTAAAGGTTTGGGCTCTCTCAAGGCTGGGTCCAAGTCCCTGTCAGTGCTCCCAGGGAAGTGCTGGCCACCTGCTTGGGACTTCAACACAACTCCAAGCTCTCCCTTGAAAAGAGCTCACTCTTTGAAAGCAGTAAAGAAGGGTTTTTTCTCATTTCACCGAAGCAACTATATTTATCAGGTATCATATTTACCAACTAAATTAGGATTTCTCTTACTTTTCTTAGCCCTCTTCAAATAGCAGCTGCATACCTCTCATGCTGAGTGAATGCAAAGAGTCCTTTACAAGAGGACTTCAGGCTAAAGGAGAAAACTTTATGGAAACTCAAATCCACCACTACAGCACAGCTCTGGTCATTCCCTGTCTTCCATATCAGAACTCAAATACAAATCCAAGAAGCCAGACATACAGCTGACATTTTGAAACACTGATGGTGGGATAAGCTCCATCAACACGGATACCAAAATTCTCCAAAATTTCCCATTCATCCCAATTAGTACAATGAATTGTTCCAAAAATCAAAACTTTATTTCCTCAGAATCCACAAATTCCTTAGAAAAGAAGTACTAAGAAATCACATACTTACATATTTGTTGAAAGTCACAGCACGACAGTGCCTGGGGCTCACAAACACAATTACAGAATAGGTCTCAGGACAAACCTGACCTTCCTTTCACCCAAACCTCACCTGCAAGTTATTTTGAAGCACAAGCATTTCCACCTGGACGTAAATCAGGCTCATTAAGAGAACTGAGAACAATTTAACTCAACAAGATTGGGTTCTGTTGGAATACTTTAGTCCTTGGGAAACATCCAATTCATAAAATGATGGTCCATTTGCATCATAAAAGCTAACTATAATAAAAAGTTTTGGGATACTGAATGTTCTAATGATTTTTTTCTTTTATGTTGAATGCAGTGTGAGAGGAAGGGAAAATTGCATACAACATATTTACAATTTCTTTTACTTTTCCCTACGCAGACAAGGCAACATGCTGTGGTTTCTAATTTACAAGATGCTGTGCCTTGCTTGCGTAATGCTGGCAAAATCATGACATATTAAGTTCTGCCTTTTTCTAAGTTATTGTAATCCCAACTCGATGATTTCCACCCCCTCTCTTTTTCCTTTTCTACTACTAGTTACAGAAAGTACATTTCCTGTAATTTCAAGAAACTTTTCCAAGGCCTTTAGCATTTGCTTTTCCATCTGGATAACACTATCCACTTGATCTCCATGAATTCCACAATGCTCAAACAATTGCTCTTTCCAATCAGTTTTTAGAGTTGTAAGGTGAAAACACCTCATCTTACAAAGTGCTTTGGGAAGTGTTCAGGGCCAGGGTGGATAGGGCTCTGAGCAACCTGGTCTAGTGGAAGGTATCACTGCCCCTGGCAGGGGGAGTAGAACTAGATGATCCTTAAGGTCCCTTCCAACCCAAACTATTCTGTGATTCTATCATTCAGAGATGTTTCTGTGTTCTGGAAGGTTCTGGTAATATCAATTTTAAAAAATAAATCTGTAAATCTCATCTAAACTGACTAACTTTACAGTTATTAACAGTGAAACCATTTTTTAAATTGATATCGCATTTTATTTGTTTCTCCCAACCTAACAGCACCTATTCTATATTAAACTGCAAGGGACTGCTCCCCAGATCATAAGTTTAGTATTGCCTAATGTATATACCATTGTATATACATTACATATACCATTGTCTATGGTATTCATGTTACCTCTTTGAGAGCTGGTATTTACCAGGGGTTTGAAAGGCTCCCTTTCCAAATCTCTTGCCATTAGTCTCGCAACAAGAGCTTGCACTCACCAGTCAGGTTGAATTTCTGCAGTTACTTCAAGAATAAGGATTTTCTCCACCAAGGCCTACTAACTCCCCAGGTGCTGAACTTTTGGGACATGTTTGTCATAAGAACCCAATCCACAGCTGTCCTACTAGTGGATGGGAAATCAGAGAGATACTTTTTGATGAGCTCCTGTCACCTTCTTCTATAGAGCTGGAGATTTCAGGTGAATCACCCCTTCCACTTCTTATGATTGTTCATTTGTGAAAAAGAGTTTTATTATTGGAAAAATTCACTGGCCTCTATGCTTTGCTCACAGTCATCATGAAGGGTCTATTGCAAATGTGTCAGCCATTAAATGACAGCATTGTATTTTGGCTTGCCTTGTGGATATAGATTCCCGAAAAAGAGATGCTTTTTACTTGCTTTGCAATGTTCTTGCAGTGAACAGTTTACTATTAACTTTTGTGGTACGAATTCTAAATTCCATTTTGAATTTAAGATGCAGGTTACCATAGGAAATATTCTGAGTAGACAGGAAAGGTCCTGACTTGGTGTTCACATTGACACTAGCCCAAAGTTTTGTCCCACTTGCAGCTGAGATGGCTTTTCCAAGCTTCCTCAACATCATCTCCTCCCCAGTCTCCCTATCTGCACTTCCCCAAAAGATAAATAGCCAAACTGAAGCAAAATGCTCAGGTTCACTCTAGAAAGCTCAACACAGTTCACTGCATAAGGCTTTGCCTCCCCCTGTCCCCTGGACATAATTTGATAAATCCTGGGATTTCAAATGCATATGAAGAAAAAAACCCACAGAGCATAACTTAGGCTGCTGTCTCACAGGCATTTCAAGTTAATATAAAGTTGCCCTGATGTTGAAAGTAGAGTTCTGAGCCTCACGTAACACACATACTCCTGCCGTCGATCCTGCTTTTGTTCTACAGCCATAAGGTGATGGGATGAATCCAGATCAGAGCACTAATCTAGTAGAAAACAAATTCCTGTCTTTTTAGAGTTAGTGTTCATTTGGATTGGCAAATCACTGCATTCCTCATCTAATCTGACCTTTAGAAAAAGTATTTGTTAACTCTGAATTCATCTCTCAAGATTTACAGTGTGCTGTTCAGCCCTCTTAACATAGCAGCAGCAGCACTCTTTATGGAACCTTCCCTGTTCATGCTGCTGTGCCACTTCTGCAACAGAGCCAAATGGCCTCCAATACAAGGAACAATTTGCCCTCATCCAGGTGCAGGCACAAACTGACCCAGGGCTCTGCCACCCAAGGAGATATCCGGGCATTCCCTTTGATGTACCCCCACCTTTTCCACCACACTGCTGGGCAGCAGCAAGGCAGCAGGGCAGGCAGCCGGAGGGGCTCTTCTCCCTACCCCACACTTGGTCACCCATGGGAAACTGCTGCCCAACGGCATTAGCTGGAGTATGGCCTGTACTAAGGAGAGGAAGTCCAATTTCAGATTTGACAGTATTTAGGAGATCCAGAGCTGCACATGTACAGCCCAGCTAGCCAGAGCTCTGAGATCACTGCAGGGGTCAGAGCCACCTGCCATCCCCACGCAGCAAAGCCAGAATTATAAAGCAATGAAAAATTAAGGTGAAAAATGTTCATCCATGAACTCAGAAGATTCACATATATATGTGGATACAAGAAAGCCTTAATAATTACAAAAGCCAGTTGTTTGTGCTCCTCTGCAATGAAGGAATGGTTTTCACAAAGTTATTCAGCTCCCTTTGCACACAGTACAGGGAATCCTTTCCCAACATTTAGGTGCACTGGAAGGCTAATCAAGATCTCATAAGTTACCAGGCCTCTTACCATTATTGAATTTCCTTCCATTTCTTATCTTGAGTAGCTATTACGATTCCAGGTATTCAAGTGAACGTCATTCAGAAAAGATAAGGTAATAATCCATTGATATAGGACCCTCGTATTTAGATTTCAGCATATCCAGCTCCCTGCTTATGTTATTAACCATGGTAGAAAAAACGGGGTTTAAATTACCCTGTATTTCCTTCTCAGATGATGTACAGAATAGAAATTACTCAGCCGATGTCATCTATCCCTCTTCAGCAACAGGGACAAGAGTTGTCAGGGTAATTTTGCCTGCTTTCCTCAGGACTGCAAATTTTGCGGGGATTCACCCCAAAATGCCTCCATTAACACTTCTATTATAGCCCTTTGAAAGGAGAGATGAAATGATCTGTTTGAGTAAGCTTTGAGACCAAAAAATTCTTTTTAGAGTCAAGATCCTCTAAATCTTAAGGGAAGAATCTCATTCCTCCACCCTTCTCTCCAACATTGAATTATTACTTTTAACAAAGGAATTAGACCTAATAAACAATGTTCTTCAGTATATGCTGCAAAAATTACACAACCTGCTAAATCTATGCCAGCTGATAAAAACTGTTTCCCTTAATATTGAGAACTTCTCAGAAGATGCTGAGCTTTGCCACACAACCATTACTTGATTTCCAGTAAACCAGACAAACTAACTATTCGTGGATACAGACACATTAAATAAACTGTCTTGATTCCCTTAAATGTTGGTATCCGTTCAAATGGCGCAAGAAATATTCAAAGTTCGTGTGAGTCATGTACAATCACCGATATAAAAAAGCAGTTTTAAAATGGGCACACCAAGAATTTTCCAAAGAACTGTGGAGGAAACGTTTCCTCAAGCAGAGCAAAATCCCCGCAGGTGGGATAAGCCAATCTAGCAGCTTGGTGGGGAGATGCCTTGGCCTCCATCCCATCACTCCTACCTCCTCCTCCTTCTTTGCACCAGCCCTGAAAATCATCAGACTCCTGACACTTCAACTCTACTCCAGCAGAAAACACCATAATTTTTTTTTTTCTGTCTGGTTAATAAAATGCATCAACTCCCAGGCAGATGTGGTGAGTACCACAGATGGCTTGAGGTGAGTGGACCTTTTGTGGGCAGTGGACACAGCACCCAGCCTGGGCCACGTAGTGCAAGCAGGGTGCCAGGGCGCTCTACCAGATCAGCGACCTGAGCTGGCTCAGGGAGTGGGTCAGAAAGGGCCAGGGAGGAGCAGAGTGGAGAAACTGCTCTCATCTGGTGGAGGCAACCTGCTACATCACCTTGAGCATGTAATTTTCATCCCAACCCTCCACTTACTTCTTTAGCAGATGAGCACTCACAGGTCTGGCTGTGGTCATTCAGGATATTCCTGTCTCTCTCTGGACAGGTACCAACTAGCCGCACAGTTGGCAGAAGGGGCAATGTAACTATACTTCAGATGCAACAGTGGGAAGTCCAGTATCTACACCTTAAAAGTCTTAGGAACTGAGTTTAAGCTGAAGGGTCCGAAAATGAAATGCCAATTTCCAGAGTCAATGTGATGCCAAGGTCTAGAGTCCCAGCAGGCAAAACCTGAAATGTCCTTATTAATGACAGAGCACCACTACCTGAAGCTCCTTCAAGTAAGATTCACACTCAAGGTCAGCAAGAAGAGACAGACCACACAATTAAAAACATATAGCACAAGACCCTTAGCTTTAATACTATACTAGTAAAACAAAAAAAGTGAAAGCACAGTTTGATCATAGACACAACCAAAATCTTGGGTCTTCTTTGAAATTGAGGTTGTCAAACGCAGCCTCTTTGAAAAAAGTCAAAGTTGCATGCCTACAGATGGGATGGGGGCAGTAAGTGGAAGGAGGGCAATAATCTCTTTTTCAAAGTAAGGTAGAGTTGCATTGGACATATTTAAATGGTACTTGGAAAAGGGCTCACCCCCTTACTATGTATTTAACCACTTGAGGCACTGGTTTGCTGCATTCTGCATTCAGCAGTACAGCAGAGAGAGGAGCCAGCAGTCTACCAGCTCCTCCTGAGTGACTCAGACTGTGGTGCATCTCCAGCTTCCACACTTGCACTGCAGGTAAACCTGGGGTTACAGCAAAACCAGCTCAGGCTTCAACTAGGATGCACTCGGTGAAGGGCAGTGCTCCCCTGCTCCGTGGGAGTGTGCTCCGTGCTGTGCAATCCGTCCCGCTGTGCGCTGAACAGGAGCTACAGCACACTGCTACACCTGACAAAGGCAAACTGAGAAAAGCCAAACAAATAAAAAGCCTCCAGGAAACCAAGCAGATGAGGGAGTAAAAATCAAAACTACTGATTCAATACATTTGGAAATTCCCTAATGATCATACCAAACTATGTTAAATCAATTCCTATTCCAAGACCTATACCATTACATCTATTTCTACAAACATAAGTATTTGAAGCAATTGCTTTCAGAATACAAACTGAAGCAAGCAGGCAAGCCTCAGTCCTAGCCAATAATTAGTAAAATCCCCATTTTCCAGATCCTCAGAGTCATTTTAAGTGCCCCAACAATTTTATCACATCTCTAATGGGCAATAGCAGAGACCTTAGAGTTCCTTCTCAAGCCAAAGTTCTGGAAGTAAACCGATTTATTTTTTATGCAGAATGTATCGATTTATTGCAAACTATGAGAAAACCTCTGAATGGCCTGACCAGCTTTGCACACAACGCTGAATTTTGAAATGAAAGCAAGAGAACATTTGCTTAATCCACAACATAAGTCACCCGTTTAAAGGTTAACACTTGATTGTGCAGCACAAGAAACAGACACTTTATCTTCCCAGTTCAAGGACGCCTGGTTTTCCGAACAGCGGTGCGTAACACTGCAACAGACTGGGTTGCAGCACACTTTGGATACAAACAGAACGGGGTGCAGGACAGGCGGCCTCGGAGTATCACTAACTTGGAGCAGGGCAGAGGGCAGGTCCGGCTCTGCTCTCCTCACACACTGGCATGCCACTGGTCTGCTGGGAGACCCTGGTGGGCCATCACCCATCCTGTCCTGGCAGCCTTTTTAACACAGAGAACACTGGCATTGACACCAGTGTGGTTGTGTTTCATGTGAGACAGCTGCTGTAAAGCTTTGAGAGTTCTTCTTCCAGCCAGGAGGCACCAAAGCCAACCCCTGCACCCTCACCGAGATCTTGTTCAACAGACAGAAAAACCACAGGGAAGATGAAAGTACCGCACTGACGGAGTACAGAAGTAAATAAGGTCCTTATCTACTGAGGCAAGAAAAAGGCAGGCTCAGGGAAACAGGTGGGCAAGGGAGAGAAGGAAAAACTGGACCTAGGGAAAAAACAAAATCTGGAAAAAATGAGACATGCACTTCTAACTAATGCAGTTTTAGTGACAATTATCTTCAAAATCCCAAAAGTCATAATCATCAGCTTAGACCAGTCAAATCTATAGATATTCCCTGTTCCTCCAAAACACAGGCAAAGGCCTGTTCCTTGCAGCCAGGGCATCTGTACCAGGGATACCCAGGGAAGGACCCATTGGAACTCAAGGCCACTGTGCAGGTAGTGACAAAAAGAAGTTTCATCAGAGATTAGTCTGGGCATCAAAAAGAGGAATTCTGAGCCAAAATGTTAAACTGATCCATTAAAAAAAGGTAATTGCTGTAGCTGGGCTGTGTTGTCATACATTGCTTATGTTTGTTTTAATTTTAAACTAAGTGTCAGTCCAAGGTTTGTTACACAAACATATGGCACCAGTATTACATTCTACGTTGTATTTATAGAAAGTGCTGTGGCAGTCCTGGCAGTGCAGAGATGCCATAATGTTAACAACATTTATTATTAGTATGACAAAGGAACAAAAAAAAGGCTGGTAGAAACTGTGACTTAAAAGTTTAAGGGACTGACTGGAATGAGGTGCCAAACTGTGGAGATATTAGCTAAAATTCCTCCAGCATTAATACACACACAGTCCACAGGCAGCCAAGTATTTCGTTATATAAATATACCCTGAAAAAGGTAATTTGTTTAAAACCCAAGCCCTGAAAACTGATTAACACATTTAATGCTAGCCTGATTAGGAGAGATATGCCCTCAGCTGGGTGATGGGAGCATTCAGGCAGAAGTCCGCATTCCTGTGAGTGAAGAGGAACAAAGCTTTTGGGACAAAGGGTAAACTTTAATTATGCCTTTTTATTACCCAAACTGCCATTTCCTCCTTACCCCAAACAAGCCAGGAAGGCTAGTGGCACACTCACGCAGCCCCCTAAGCGATGTGATTGATAAATGCCATTACTAGATTTTTCCACTCCAGCTGTTACGCTACAAGCGGCAGACATTTGACTCTTCATACTCTTAAAAATAAAAAATTAAAAAAAGAAGGATAAGAAAAAAAAAGGCAGGATACAGTACACGGCTGACATTCCCGAACCTTCTGGAAGCGTTTATTAACCTTGGCCACAGACCAGAGACGGCTGCAGGAGTGCACTGGTTAATCTGTAGCTAGACATATCTGTGATTGGGGGGGGGGGGGGGGTTTAGCAAGAAATACTCCCTGCCTGGCAGCCAGGGCTTCAGCAGTTGGAAGGGTTACTTGGCTTTTCTTTTTTTTTTTTCCAAAAATTTTATTGGGAGAACTACAAAACATTTACAGTACAAAGTTTACAGTCTCACACAATTTGTAGTGAACTGACTCCCGAAAAATATATTACAACTCAAGTTGACTTATCCTTTAGTTACATTCAAAACATACTTCTGTTAAAGTAGTCCAAAAGAGTACATAGTGCTCAATCTGTACCTATGTACAAACAAAACTAAGCTACTGCTCATTCATCCACCGTCCAGGAAAGTTCTGGAAAACTCCCAACTTTCTACATCAGGAAAAAAAAATTACAAGTTTTGGAATTCAATTAAACAAGATATGTTCATGTATTGTATAAAGTTTCAGATCCAAAGATGGCCTCTGTTCTTATAAAATAGAGTGGCGAAATTTTGCTGTAGTTAAAACCCATCCCTACATTCAAATTATCTCAAGCATTAAGAAAAATACTTATTTGGTTGAGAGATATTTAAGGCAAGCATGGACCCTCAAGAAGGCACTGTGAGACATAATACTGGGACCCCCAATTATTGCTACATACTTTGAGACTATATCACAGTGTGATTGGTGGAGTTAGGCAACAAAAATACTTTTTGGTTATTTAAAACAAGTCTGAATTAGATTTGCCACTTTGAAGTCTGATTGCTAAGTCAGTCTTTTTTTCTGCTCTTTTTTTTTCTCTTGTTTGTTTTTCAACTCGGACGGGCTACAACCATTTACATTCTAAAAAAAACCCATAGAAATTCCTCAAACTACTTCCACAGCATCGAGACCGATTTCTATAAAGAAACCATGCAATCTTTCAGATTTACGTAAACAAGGAAAGAAATTAATGAAATAAATATTACATACAATCTCTTAAATTAAGAATTTTACTCATTTACAATAAAATAACCAAGTGAAGTTACAAAAAGGCATATATTACTGTGAAAAGAACACACTCCACATTTCGCCGATTAATAATGAAAATCATAATTTAAACATAATAAAAGAATATATATCTATTGCTTTTCATCATACCCGATAAATACAGTATGAACAAATTACCAATGTATACTTTTCACAAGATAATAAATAAGTTAAATAGTTTCATATTGAGTTGTGTGCAGTGACTCATTCATGCAATCAACTCAAACAGCTAAAAAAAAATTTTAAAAAAAATCAGCAGTTATTTTCCAACAATTACAAACTAAACTCAGTTGAGTGCTTCCAAATAAAGCAACAACAAAAAAATTGTTCTAAGCCAAACATCCACTAAGTGGTGGCAATGGAACCAATATTAAACTTTGGAATGAAGGTTTTAGCATTTGTTATAATAATAATATATAGATATATAAAAAAGGTTGTTATCAAGGCATATTCTTGGCAGGATGTTGGATTTTTTTCTTCCTAAAAAAAAAAAAGCTTATAGGTTTAGTATGTTCTGTGTTTTTATTTGAACTGGATTGAAAGACAAACTAGTTTGTAACTTTTTTTCTGTGTGTCTGCAGGTTTGGAGGAGCTGGGCAGACAGGACCGGTGCTCCCCAGATTGTTTGTTGCTTTCTGGTGGTGTCTTTTCTAACGCTGGTTTGTATTTTTTTGTTTATTTTTTTTCGAACACAGATGGAATGGCTGCTGCTGGTGCGTATCATAACTTGTCTCCATAGAACAACAATAACAAAAAAAAACCC